>JAAGEH010000480.1:1945404-2118826 GCA_011751065.1 Lasiurus cinereus
TATGAGTGCACCACTCCCTGCCCCTCCTGTAGGGGGGGAAGGAGAGCTTAGGGGCCAAGCCACAGGAGGAAGCCAGTGTGAAGGGGCTGGCCGCTGTGGGAGTTGCCCTGCGCTGGACACTTAGACCCCTTCAGCCATGACAATGAGCCCCACCCACGGGTACAGCCAGTCTCCCGGGGCCTCACATACATACCTGCTCCAGTCCCTCATGACCTCCACGGAAGCACCCTCCCCAAGAGCTTAGATCCTGGCCCACAGATGGCCACACTCACTTCCCTACAGCCAACTTCTCTTCTGTAACCAAGACCGCAGTGTCTCTTCCCTCCTCCTACATGCCTGGGGAAAGAAAAGATTAAAAAAAAAAAAAAAGCTATAGACCCGTGATAGAAAGGGACAGCAGGCGGGGAGGCCCGGAAAGCCTGGCTATGCTCGTCCTTAGTGCTGCGGACCCCGGCGGCGTGCTCAGACCGCACCGGGCATAGCACAGGTGCTCAATGAATACCAATCGGAGAGTGGGCAGCCCTTCTCCCGGCACAGCCCGGCCCCAGCTGCATGCCTAACGGGGGCTTCACCTAGGATTTGTGGGTGAATGCACGTCGCAAAAATAAGATACTCAGAGCCCCCCAGTGCAGGCTCCCTGGCCTCCCGCGGCCTCCAGCCGCCTCCCCACCTCACTGCTCGGTCCGTCGTGCAGAGCAGTTTCTGGGAGCGGAGCCGCCCTCTGCGCCAGGATCCCGGGCACCAGTTTGAAACGCAGATTCCCGAGCCCCTCCCGGGCCGGCGGCATCTGCTCCGGGGGGGAGGGGGGGGCTGGGATTCCGCACCTTCAACAAGCTCCCCCGGGGGGTTCTGTAAGGACCCAGGTTGTCGGTCGGGGCGCCCCACGGCTGGAGTGGGTGGCTGCGGGCGCCCAGACGACCCAGACCCGCTCGCCTCCTCTCTCGGGCCCCCACCCCCACACTGCCACCCCCCCCACCCCCACCCCCACCCCGGACAAAGGCCGTGCGGGGGCGGCTGGCGGACCCCGGCGCGGAGTCACGCAGCGGCCAAGGCCTCGGGGCGGGGACCCCGGGGCTGTCCCGCGGGGGCGGGGCGGGACGGGGCGGGGTCGCGGCTCCTCCCCCGCCGGGGCGGCGGGGCGGCGGCGCGGGACAGGCCGGAGGGGCTGCGCGCGAGGCGGTGGGACAGCCTGGAGCGCCCGGCAGCCGCGGGCCGGGGACCCCGGACCCCTTCCCAAGCCGAGGTAAAGGCCCGCGCAGCCCGCCGCCAACTCCGCCAAGTTGGAGCGGAGTTCGCCCCGCGCCTGCGTGGGGGTGGGGGGTCCTGCGGGCAGGCGCGGCGAGGGGGTGGGGGGGGGCTCCGACTCGCCTCCCAGGGGTGCGGGTCCTTCCCACTGGCGCCCAGCGGGTGGGGTAGCCCCGGACAGGAACCCCGCCCGGAGCAGGGGACTCACAACCAGGGCCCCGGGCTGGGCAGGTTGGGACTCTGCCTCGAAGGGCACATGCGCTCCGGCCCGGAGGTGCCCTCTCCGCGCCTGCCAGGGCCCCGTCCCGTCTCCCCGCCTGGCCCCCGCAGCCTGGAGGCCCCCGCCCCCCAGCAGCCGCCGGAGGCAGTGCCAGCCGCTGCTGAATTTTTCACGTAGGGGGCGGGCCGGACACGCCGTTCCCATGGCACCGGGGCGCTCGGGTTACCGCGGAGGGAACCCCCACCCCCTGGGCGCTGGGGTCCCAGCCCACCCATTCCTGCCTCCCCTCGGCCCTCTGGAGGCGGGGCAGCGGAAGTGACCCTCCCCCGGGGCCCTTACCCCTCCTCCCTTCCCCCTGTGGGTAATTCACATCCTTCCAGACGTGGGTCCGCTGTCCTGAGTGGGAGAGGCGGGTCGGTGTGCACAGTGCGTGCGTGCGTGCTCGGGAGGACATCACCTCGCTGCTGCCCCTCAGCTGTCCTGTCCGTGTGTCTGGCGGGAGGGGATCGTCCTCAAGGCCCAGGAGCCGGCCTCTGGGTGTGCCTACATGTGTGTGCAAGCTTGCACACCCTCCCTCCCAGCCTGACCCAGGCAGACCCTGGGCCTGAGGCCGGGAAGCCCCCGCCCCACGGAGGGAGGCGCCGCTCCTCGCGTTTGGACCAGGGGAGAGGGGGGCTCTGGAGGCAGCTGCTACCTCAGGGCCCTGCAGCAGGGGCTCACAGCACCTGCTCGCCGCCCACTCCCCGTCTCACTCACAGGAGGAGGAAGGAAGGAGCCACGTCCCCCTCCCCAGGATGACACTAAACACCCAGCAAGAAGCCAAGACGCCCTTGCGACGGCGAGCCAGCACCCCGCTGCCCCTGTCCTCCCGGGGCCGCCAGCCGGGCCTGTGCGCAGCACCTTCCACTTCCACACAACCCCGGCACCTTCGGCTGGGCCAGTCGGCCTCCCTCAACCCTCCCGCCCAGCCACCTTCACCTGCCCCTGACGGCTGGTCCTCGGAATCCAGCGACTCAGAAGGCTCCTGGGAGGCGCTCTACCGCGTGGTGCTGCTGGGAGATCCTGGCGTAGGCAAGACCAGCTTGGCCAGCCTCTTTGCAGGGAAGCAAGAGCGGGAGCTCCATGAACAGCTGGGAGGTAGGGACGCTGGGCTGGGCTGGAGTGTGGCCAAAGGAGTGATCCATGGCACTAGGCTGCCAATAACAGCTGTACAACTCATGCTCTGCTCAGCTCATAGGGGCGTCACTCACACAGACCATGACGTGAATAGGCCCCCCAGAGTTACACAGGGCACAGCCCGCACAAGGGCTACGGGAGAGAGATTCCTTGCATAGTGAGCATTTTGCCCGTTTTCGTGGGGGAGAGAGATGGGATTGAGACTCAAGTATAAGGTGGACTTCCACCTGGCTTAGAAACCCCCAGTCCCAACTCTCCCCTGACTCTTGGGTCACCCCAGCTCCATAGATAACCCCCCATGTGGCAAAACTAAAATCCTGCCCAAAATGGAGACTCTCAGACGCCCAGTTCTGGGCCCTGGGTTCCTGCATTCCCAAGAGATGCCGTGAGCAGAGGTCCTAGGATGATGGGGGATGTGGAGAGGACAGAGGAACTGGAGAGAGGTTTTTGCAGGACTGGCTGAGAGGACGAGGCTGAGTGAGGTGGGGAGTTGGTTAAAAGCAGAGAGAAGGTGGGGACACTCTAGCCAGGCCCTTTCTCCAGGCTCCGCCTCTCTAAGAGTGACCACCCATGAGAGACGTGTGTACATGTGCACCTGTAGGTGTGACAAATGGGGAGACTGAGGCCCAGAGAGGGTAACATGACCTGCCTGAGGTATACAGTAAGCCAGGGACAGAGCAGGACTGGAGGATTCCCAGCCCAACTTTAACCCCACCACCCCCACTCATTCAGTCAGCAATAACAATAACCACCAATGCTGTCTCAGTACCTACTGTGTGCCTCATATTCTGCTGGCACCTGGGGAGACATGGGCTCCTCCTCCTGGAGCTGCTTGACCTTTCAGGAGAAACAGGCATCACACGAGTGTGGTGAACAGGTCAAGGAGAAGTCAAGGGGGTGCAGTGACCATAAAGAGGGGCGAGGGAGCCATGTCCTCCCCAGGCCTGCCCTTCCTCCTGAGATCCAGCTCTTCCCTCCATTACAGAAGATGTGTACGAGAGGACCCTCACAGTGGACGGAGAAGACACCACACTGCTGGTCATGGACACCTGGGAGGCTGAGAAACTGGTATGGCACGAGCAGGATTTGGGGAGATGGGTGCCGAGCCTCCTACCAGACCCCTCCAAAACCCACAGCTCATAAGCAGCCTTTCCAACCAAAGACAGACCTCATGAGCTTCACCTCCTTTTCTCACTCCTCTGGTCCCCTCTCCACAGCCATGCCAGGATGTGCTTCTTCCTCTGCAAGCCTCCCCCTCGTTTTAGCCCCTTCATCCCACTCCACTCGCCTACATTGTGCAGAGGAAGGAATTTAGCATCAAAGTGTCTGAGGTTCAACCCCCTTTCTTTTTTTAACAAGTTGTGTGGCTTTGTGCAGTTGACTTACCTGCTCTGAGCTTCAGTTTTCTCACCTGATAAATGGGTCGATCATTCCTGCCTTTTTTACCATTTGTTTTCTTTAAGTTCTTATGCAACTTCAGAGAGTTGAGCAATTTTGAGCATGAAAACAGGCTGAACATGGATGAAGAATCATAAATAATGACAACTCCTGTTAATTATAATTTAGTAGCTAGGGGAAAAGGAAGCCAGAGGGGGTCCTTCCCTACCCCCTTCTCAAGCAGGAAGAGAGCAGCAGGCAGGGGCATGCCCCTGTTATGTTTTTCTCATCTTGTTTGAGTTTTCTGTTTTTCTTGCTATACAATTAGTACATGCTCACTATAGAACTCTGGAGAAATACAACCAAGCAAAAAGGATCTAAAAGCCACCAGAGATTCTATCTCTCTAAGGAGTAGGTTCCTCCCCTAAAACTCAGGGAGGGCCTGGCCACAAAGGGTTTAGGAGGGCAGTGTTGGGTGATTGACAACTCCTTCATCTCCAGCCGTGGGGCCTGTCACTGACAGCTCTAGCCACAGGCCCAAGGCTGGGGATGAAGGAGCTGTGTAACCAATTCTTTTTAGCAAGCTTAAAAGGAAACACAGGTCCAAATGAACATGATGATGATGATGATGATGCTCTTTATGTAGCACTCTCTTCCTAAGTGTCAGCCCTTGTGCTAAACACTGACCATATATTACGACATTCAGTCAAGTCCAAAATTATACAGTGAGTGTTCTTCTGATCCCTATTCTATGATGAGGAAATGGAAGCTCAGAGGGGTTAAGTAATGTGCCCAAAGTTCTCAGCAAGTGAGATTCAAACCCAGATCTGGAAGAACCCACAGCCTGCACTTGTATGCACTAGGATAGCCCCTTCATCCCTCCTGGGAGCATCACCTTCTGAACCTCCAGCTGAGGTTCCACTCCTTCACCCATTTGTTCATTAAGAAACACTTGCTGCCCTAGCCGGTTTGGTTCAGTGGATAGAGCACCAGCCTGTGGACCAAAGGGTCCCCAGTTCGATTCTGGTCAAGGGCACGTGCAGGAGGCAACCAACTATGTGTTTTTCTCACATCAGTATTTCTCTGTCTTTCCCTCACTTTTTCAGTCTCTCTCTAAAAATCAGTGGAAAAATATCCTCAGGTGAGGATAAAAACAAAACAAACAAACAACAACAAAAAAAAAACAAGCAAAAGCACTTGCTGGGTATATATCATTGGCCAGGACACTGGAGACCCAGCAGTGAATAAGGTAGACTGTTTTCTGGCCTCATGGAGCTCACAGGCTGCTAAGGGAGGGGCTATTTTTATTTATTTATTTATTTATTTATTTATTTATTTATTTTGGATGCTGGTAAGGGAGGAGCTACTTTGAGGATCCTATGGGGCAGAGTCCAGTGGATTCAGAAGAGTGATCAGCATGTGAGTTCCATTTGGGAGACGGAGGAGGAAGAGTACTGGACTAGAAGCAGGGATTGGGATTCTGTGCCCAGCTCTCTGCTTAGCCATGAGAAAGTTTTCCCTTCTCTGGCCCTTGGTTTTCCTACAAGTAAAATAAGAAAACTGAACCAGTGTCCCTGGTCAGTGACTGTGAAGGCAACTCCCAAAGAGGGCCCATACAGTAGCAGCCTTGTTGGAATAAGCTTCCATACCTTCCATCGTTGGCCTAGTCAGAGAGGCAGAATCTGAAAGAACTGGGTGGACCTTTGGTTCATCCAGTAGTGCACTCACTTACTAGTCTCTAACTATCAGGGTCACCTGGAGAGAAAATTAAAAATCAAATTCTCAGGCCTCACCCCAGACCTGGAATGAATCCTGGAATCTATATTTTAAAATCACATGCTGATCACTCTTCTTACTCCACTGGACTCTGCCCCATAGGATCCCAAGAGGTTCTTACCCACCAACCCATGCAGCAACAGGCTTTTTTGATCTGAACCATAGAGCAAATTCTTCATAAACTTTTCTGCAATGAATGAATGAATGGCCAAGACTCACTATCTCACTCAACAGATGAGAAAACTGAGACCCAGAGGGAGGAAGGGACCTGTCCATAGTCAAGTTTGAAAACCCAGAATGAGCACCTACAACCATCTGACTCAGTCCACCGTTATTTGACCTGAGGAAGGATCAATATGGATCTTGAAAACTCACCCGCTTTGACAATGCTGTTGACTATGGATCTGATGCTTTTCCATTCATCTATCTTACTTGGTTATCAGATAACCTTTCTGGCTTTTTTCCCCCTCACAAACAATTCCTCCACCACACTCAATATTTCCCACTCCTGCCCTCTCTCTTCTCTCCTGCTCCACCTGCTCATCCTTTCAAATCCCACTCACAGGTCCACTGTGAACCCTCCCACACTCCACCAGGTTGAGTTCTCCTGGCCTCCCTCCCCCACCTCCATGGCTTCTCCAGCTACTTCCATATGGGTACTTATCACAGTGCATTATAACTCTCCATTTCCATAACCTGCCTTTCCAGACCATGAGCTTTTGGAGGGCAAGAACTGTGTCTTACAAAGTTGTTACCCAGGTGGTCCAGTCTGAGTGCTGCCCCTGACAACAGATCACCATCCAAAATGGAGTATCAAAATCATTCCAGTTCTTTCCTTTCCTTGGCCAAAAACTTACAAGTACTCCATTTTCTAAAATGGCCTGTGCCTCTCCCACCCCCTATCCTTACACCCCACAGTTGCTCCTTCATCTCTTTAGAACCGTCCTGAAAATGCCTTCCCTTGAAATAAGCCTCCATCCTCACTTCTCTCCCTTCCTTTTTTCTCTTTTGAGGAGACTGTAGAAGACCAAAAGAACTGTCTAATATGCCTGAACCCATTAAACAGGGAAAGCCAGAACAGCTAAACAGCAAACCCTCCTTAGCAGGAAGAGGAACCACCTTTTTTTTTTCTTTTTCTTTTTTTGTCTCTAGTGCCCAGCTACAGAAGGAACCAATGAATGAGAGAATGTTGTGAGGTAGTGTCATTAGCCCAATTTTCAATCAGAGAAGCAGACTCACAGAGGATCAGCATACCAACTACTTTGAGAGAACAGGGAATTATGGCAGAATTTGTCCCTCAAACCTATCCAAAGTATAGACCTTAGCGCCATCCCACCCATTAAACCATCCCAGCCCCTTTCTCAGCCAAGGCCGAGGTAACCTCTGAGGATGGGCCTGGGGTCCCTCCCCTACAGGATGAAAGCTGGAGCCAGGAGTCCTGCCTGCAGGTGGGCAGTGCCTACGTCATCGTGTACTCCATCGCAGACAGAGGCAGCTTCGAGAGCGCCTCTGAGCTCCGCATCCAGCTAAGGCGCACACATCAGGCGGACCATGTGCCCATCATCCTGGTGGGCAACAAGGCGGACCTGGCACGCTGCCGGGAAGTCTCCGTGGAAGGTGAGCCCTCTGCTCCACCCTCCTTCTCCATATTCCTCTCAGCCCCACCGTCACTGTTCCCCCTCTAGTGTCTTCATCTCAGTGACTGCCTGCCACCAACCACCCCCATTCTGCATCTCCTTGTTTCTGCCTGAAAGCTAGGAACCATTCCTGTCTCCTCTTGCATTCCCCCAAACCAGCCCCAAAATCCTCCCTTAACCTCACAGTCCCTTCACTCCATTCCCATAGCCTCTGACTCATTCGCTATTTCCACTTTAGCTTGGGCCAGCCCCCACCCTAATTCTACATCCCCACTTAATCAGTTCTCCTCAACAGCTGCCACAGCTTCCCAGAACCAGATCTGACCTTGTCACTTCTTTGCTTAAAAATTTCCATTTGCTCTCCCATACCCTTAGGCAAAGACACTTTATCCACCAGGTCCCATAGGCCTAGACCTACAGGCTTTTCAACTATTGAGACCTGAAAAATTCCATTTATTGGCTACAAAATAGAGCAAGAATTTATAAGTTCAAACTTCAGAAAGCTTTAATTGTCTATAAAACATGACATTGTGCCATCCAGCAACTGCAAACCAAAACGTTTTAAGTTACTAGTATATATAAATAGGACTTAAAGTGAGGTGGGGAATATTTGAATGGTTGACATATCAGTTGGGACTCATAAAAATCTAAAAATGGCCCTACTAACAGGGAACAATCTAAAAACTATAGAATGTGAGGACCAGAGAGAGGAAGCCAGTTCCCCTGGGTCACCAGCCACTGAGGGCTAGAACTCAGGCCCCTGCCGCCCGGCCCAGTGGCATCCTGGAGAGAGAAGACCATATGCTTTGTGAGCAGACCCTCCCCCCCCAAACGCCCAGGCGATCCTGTTAAAATGCAGGTTCCCAGAGCACACCCCGAACCTACTGAATCAGAATCTCTCCCCAGATCCTTCCGAAGCACAGATTAGACCCCTTACCTGGCCCTCGAGACTCTCCCCTGCCCAGGCCCAGCCCCCGTGTCTTCCCAACCTCCTCCTGCCACCAGTATCATCCCCGGCCTGTGAACTACTTCCTCAAAGCCCCATCCGACTTATTTCTGGGTGCGCGGGCACGATGTTTCGATGTCTCGGGGAAGGAAAAGCTGCTTCCCGCCCAGACTGAACCCTCCGCTTCCCACCTTTATCTCCTCCTCCACGCCCGCCTGGCCCCGCCTCCCAGAGGGACGCGCCTGCGCTGTTGTGTTCGACTGCAAGTTCATCGAGACCTCGGCCGCCCTGCAGCACAACGTGGCCGAGCTCTTCGAGGGCGTGGTGCGCCAACTGCGCCTGCGCCGCCAGGACGGCACCCCCCGGGACCCCCCGGCGCCACGACGGCGGGCGAGCTTCGGCCAGCGAGCGCGGCGCTTCCTGGCCCGTCTGACCGCCCGCAGCACCCGCCGCCGGGCACTCAAGGCCCGCTCCAAGTCCTGCCACAACCTGGCCGTGCTCTGAGGCCGCGCGCCCTCCTGCCCAGGGTGTGAACACTGGGGTGCACTACGCTCTGCCCACGCCACCGAGGGGCGAAGGCGCAGAGACCTGGACTGCGAGCCCCGGAGCCACAGCTTCAGGGGCCCCTCCGCCTCGGGAAGCGATGTACGACTATGGAGCCCAAGCCCAAGCTCGGCACACAATAGGGGGTTTGGGGGGTTGTTTGTTTTGGGGTTTTGGTTTTTGGGGTTTTTTTTTACACGACTTGTGTCTTTTTGTAAAAAAAAAACAAAACAAACAACTTTTCTTTATCCTCAGGCCAACCCTCAGAAACACTGCCTCCATCTTCCCACCCCCCAAAAGAACACCACAGACTAGAAAAATATCCTATCTGAATGCCCAGACTTCTTTGGGGTTCATCCGGGCATCTTCACCTCCTACTCTCCCATCTGCACTGGCTACAGACTGGGTTCGCCTGCTGACTTGTATCAGGGTCAGCCAATAAAGTCATTGGAACTATTACTCGTTCAGGTCTTCTCCCAGCCACTGGGCTCAACCCTGGCCCCAGTCTTTTTGAGGGAGAGACCGTGGAGTACAACCACAGTCAAGTGTGATGACCTCTTAGTTTCTTATTAACCCCTTTTTTTTTTTTTTAGATGATAGAGTCATAAAATATTATCTGGAAAGAATTTTAGCACTCAGCCTGGTAATAAAATAGCTGGTGTTTGTTGGGAGCTGTCTGTGGACTAAGACGCCACAACTATTAACTGATTTTCACAACCCCTGTTCAATAATTAGAAAAACGGGGCACAGACCCGTGAAGGCTCCTGCTCAAGATCACACAACTGCTGTAAGTGAAGTGGCCAGGATTTCCATCTTGTCAGTCTAGAGTCTGTACCCAACTTATCCACAGTACTCTAGGAGAATGTGTTAAAAAGCTACAGAGCCTCAGGGGAAATGGACTTTCAAACACAATTTTGCATACAATTTAAGGAGGGGAGGGGGAGTAGACTCCATGAAACTCAATCCACTTATCCCCAGGATGGACCCCCAATTAAGTCCAACTCATTCATTTTTCAGGATGTGGAAACTGAAGCCCAGAGAGGGGAAGTGAACACCCCAGAGTCACCCAGCCAGGGAGGGTGAGGACAAGACCCCAGGGCCCAGCCTTTTTGTCTGTGCAGGAAGTGGGAGGTAGTGAGGATTCTGGCTGGGGATGGGGTCTTGGAGTCAGATCAGGAGTTTCCAGCTTAAGGTGAAGGGCAATCACTAATTTGAAAAGAGAACAAGATGTAAACAGTTTGGACCACGTGTCCCTGATTCCTGACACCACTGCCCCCAAACAGCTGCCCTTCCAGATGCCTCAGCCCCTCCCCACACACACGTGGGCCCTGTCGTGCCACCAGGAACAGGGTGCCAAGGAAGAGTAAAGCAGGACAGGCAAGCCATCGTCTCCAGCTGTAACATTTACCCCCACCCCCACCCATCTTGCCAGCCAGGCACTGATGGCACTGATTTCCCCATCCCAACTCCAGCCTGGGGACGGGAAAGGAGGAGGGTCTTCCCCCACCCAAGCTGTCCCCAGCCTGTGGTCATGGGGGAGGGGCTGTAGTTGTGGAAAGTTGGCAGAGGTAGCCAGTAGCAGCCGGGAGAGTGGAAAAAATGATATCAAACCCGGAAAAATGCAGGCCGGATGGAGGGCCTGAGTCGGCCCTGGGAGGTGAGAAAGAGGGAGGGCAGAAGAGAGGGATGAGGCCCCACAGGCTGAGAAAGGAAGAAGGGCCAGAGAGCACAGGAGCTATTTCTGAGAAAACTGAGGACTAGCCTATTATTCTTTTCTTCATCCACTAATACTTATCAAGGGCCTACTAAGTGCAAGACTCAGCCAGCTCTGGGGAAATGCAATGAATAGAATGAATAGGATGCTGTTCCTGAAGCTCACAAATAGAGGGAGGAGGAGCAGGGAGGGAGGGGGAGGAGAGGCGAGCAGATGAAAAACAAGTGAATAAAATAATTACAAACTTCAAAGGAGCTAAAAGTCAGGTGGTCATAGAGGATTCTAAAGACAATCCAATCCACTAAATTCATGGTGAGGCAACTGAGGGCCAGAGAGGGAGAGGGCTTAGTTGAGGCTCATGGGAGTGTGAAAGAAATCATTGAGACCAGGAGTGGGGGCGGGGGGGGGAAGGGGGAGAAAGGGAGGGAAGAAAGAAAGAAAGAAAAAGTGAAGACCAATGTGGGGGAGGGGAGGAATAGTAAGCAGCCAGCACCATGTTTAAGATATGGACCCTGAACCAGGAGGTCTGTGTTCAAACCCTACTCTCCTACACCTCTGTGTACTTTAGTTTCCCCATCTATAAAATAGGATTCATACTCTCAGAGCTGATGTGAAGATTAAATAAATGACTTATGATGTGTAAAGTACTTAAAGCAGTTCCCACAGCTAGGAAGATTCAGTAAATGTTAGTTCCTGCTATCTCTCTCTATACATATAGAAGCCTAATATGCTAATTATCCCTCTCACCTTTCTACCATTTGACCAGTTGCTGTAACACGCACTGATCACCAGGAGGCAGATGCCCTGACTAGTAGGTCAGCTTGCTTCTGGGGTCCTGCTGATCGGGACTGGGTGAGACAGGCCGGACACACCCTGGAGCTCTCCCTCGGTCCCTCCTTCGTCCCAGTTGTGCACTGGTAGGGTTCCTCAGCCTGGCCTGAGCCCTCTCACAATCCAGGACCTCTTGAGGGATGTCAGAGAGCCAGTTTCAGCCTGATCCCCGCAGACAGGTTGAGGGACCCCACTGGTGCACAAATTCATGCACGAGGCCTCTAGTTATAAAATAAGATCTTGGGGAACCAGGGTTTGTTGAGGGTAGGGTATTCTGACACTGTGAAGACTTGCTTGAAGTCCTTGCCCTACTATGACACTGGAGAACTTTAGGAAAATGGCTTCCCCTCTTGAGCCTCAGTTTCCCCACACATAAAGGGATTGAATCTGAACTTGTATTACATATTCATGTACTTGTGTTTACTGTATGCCTCCCCCACTGGAATGAAGGCCCTGTGAGGGCAGGACCCTCAATGCTGCTCATAATAGGCAGTGCCTGGCTCATCATAGGCAATCGGTAAATATTTGTTTAGTGGATTAATTAGCCAATCTGTAATGGCCCTTCCAATCCTGACTTCTCTAATTCTAGGAGTCTATGCATAAAGTATGGGTAGGAAAGCATGTGAGAAAACCACAATATTTCTCCCAGGCACATGGCCAGTTATAGTCTAGAAAGTTCTTTCTCATCCATAAAAACAAACTGATGTTGGCGAGGGAGGAGGGTGGATGCTAACTTTGTTTTAGTATTTTCTGTGTGCTAGGCCCCATGCTATGTGCTTGCTTTGCATTTTCTCATCTCGTCATCACCATAACCATCTACTTAATATGTACCATTTAAAGATCAGTATATTGAGGTTAAGAGAACCCAAAAAATTTGTCCAAGACCACACAGCAGGAAAGAGCATTCAGGATTTACTCTCAGACTAGAAGAAACTGTTGTCTTCATTGTACAATTGGGGAAACTGAGGCCCAGAGAAAGGAGATGAATTGCCCAAGGTCATACTACATAATAAAAGCCTAATATGCAAATCAATCAAACAGCAGAACGACTGGTCACTATAACACACACTGACCACCAGGGGGCAGATGCTCCATGTAGGATTGCCCCTAGCCCACAGGCCCTAGCAAAGCAGGTCCAGCAGGGCCCCTCCCCCACCCTCATCACCCTGCTGGTTACCTCAGCCCTGATCACTGGCCAGACCTAGGCATGAATTTCTTGCACCAGGCCTCTAGTGTAATAATAAAAGCAAACAATTACATCACTCCTATTATGTATCAGGTGCTGTGCTAAGTGCTTTTCATATATTAAATCCTCAAAACTGCTCAGTATTGCCTGGCTGCAATAGCTCAGTGGTTGAACCTATGAACCAAGAAGTCACAGTTCCGATTCCCAGTCAGGGCATGTGATGGGGTTGCTGGCACGATCCACGGTAGGGGGTGTGCAGGAGGCAGCCAATTAATGATTCGGTCATCATTGATGTCTCTATCTCTCTTCGTCTCTAAAATCAATAAAAAAATATTTTTAAAAAACTGGTCAATATTATCACCATGCCAGTTTTCCAATAGAGAAACTATAACCTAGAGAAGTTCAATACCCTGCCAAGATTGCACAGTTAGCAAATAGCAGAGCCAAGATTTGAACCGGAGAAATCTAGTCCCGTGGTGTTATTGCACTGTCTGTCGGTGCAGCAAGTCTGGAGCAGCCTGGTATAAAGAGGGAGGTGTCCTTTGCCAGCACCCTGCTGCCTGGGCTGGGGGCAGGGTGGAGAACAAAAGCACATTGAGAGTATCCTCAGCTGACAGCTGGGACTTTCCACCTTAAGGGAGGGTGGTGTTATGGAAAAAATGATAAAGCTCTGGAAAGATGAACGTCTCCCAGGGGCCCCAAGTTTCCTCAGAGCCCCACCCCCCTTGCCACAAACTGTGCCGGCCTGATCCAGACAAGATGAAGGCCACCTGGATCCTGACACACCCCAGCCGGGCTGCTCAGATGTGAGGATCACTGACCTTCATGGAAAGTTCCAATATCTCAGCCAGGGACACAAAGCTTCCACTCAGGGACCCCCAAGGAATCCGGGTCAGGTTGGGACTCCCTGTCCTTGGACGGTGGGAAATTCACGTCTCCTGGGGCAATACAATCCTTCCTTCAGCAAACCTTGACAGGGAAGGGAAGGAGGGTAGAGAGGGTCATCGCTGGCTGTTTGTAAAGATTATGCATCTCTCAGCTCTGCCGTGAGCGTGTGACCTCAAAGGCAAGTAAAAATACACAAAGAGTGAAGGGGTTAAGGTAGAATCCCCTATGTGATGCTGTCTCGAGCATATTTGAATGCTCTAGTTACACCGCTTGAAAAAATATACAAGTTCAGTTTCAATTTCAGCCGTGTTCCCTTCTGTTCAGTTCAGGGTTCAGTTAAAAATAATACGAATGATGGAATGGGAGCTCTGGGTTCAGCAGTGTGTGCAGTTTGCCCCAGTCCCATCTGGTTCAAGTTCAAGGCTGGAAGAGAAGGCTGTTCCAGTTACTGGGCTGCCAAACACACCACCCCGAAGCTCAGTGGCATAAAAACAGTCGTTTTATTATACTTACATATTTTATGAGTCAGGAATCTGGGCAAAATGCATACAGCTTCTCTCAGGGGCCTCATAGGGGCAACTCAGGGACTGGAGTGACTAGATTTCTCTCTTAGGTCTGGTGTCATCACTCACATGTCTGGAGGTTGCTACTGGCAGGAGCTGGAATGTCACCTACACGTGGCCTGGTGAATTTGTTTCCTATGGCTGCTATCACAAATTACCATAAACTTGATGACTTAAAACAGCACACATGTATCATTTTACAGTTCTATAGAACAGAAGTCCAACATGGGTCTCACTGAGCTAAAATCAAGGTGTCCACAAGGTTGCATTTCTTTCTAGAGGCTCCAGGGAAGAACCTATATCCTTGCTTTTCCACTTCTGGGGGCCCTCCCACTTTCCCTGGCTCATGACCTCTTCTTCCATCTTCAAAGCCAACAAGGTCAGGACAAGTCTGCCTCATGCTGCCATTTCTCTGGTTCTCCCTCCCTTGCCTCCTTCTTCCACCCTTGTGATTACATTGAGCTCAGCCGAATGATTCGGGATAACTTCCCTATTTTAACAGTCAGTGTATTAGCCATCTGAATTCCATTTCTGATCTTAATCCGCCTTTGCCAGGGATTCAAGGACATGGACATTTCGAGGAGCTGCTATTCTGCCTACAGTAATAGGAGAGTGAGGGATGGAGGAAGGGCGTGGCTGGGTCTTCTCTCTCTGCACATGCACAGTCCACTGTGTCTTAATGAATGGAAAGGCCCTACATTAAAGGGGTAGGTAGCCTCCTCATGGAATGTCAGGAGCTCTGGGATGCTGTCCCTCGTCTGGCCTTCTTCCTCAAGTCCATGCTTCTCTTCAAGAGCTCCAGCTTTTTCAAACCTTCAGTGGGCAAATCTCCTTCTGCTTTTAGAAAACCCTACTCACTATCCACCAATGTAAGTCTTGCCTCCGAATTATCTTCCTCTGAGCACTACATCTTCAGCAGTCTGAGGTATTGGGGGTATATTAAGGATCCAAGAGTCTCAGCAGGACAATCAAGGGTGTTCTTAGTTCTCCTAGTCTTACAGGACAGTCCAGAGCATGACAGTCCAAATCCAGTTCTCTTCAAAGTTCACCCACCTTTGTGAATGAGGCTGGTGATGGTTTTACATGGCCAATTGCCTAGAAAGTAGTGGTTGAATATGACACACAACTGCACTAACTCAAATGCTCACTGTATCAGAAAGATAATATAAATCAGTGAAGTAGACTGGGTGAAAGACATTAAGGAGCATCGAGGTCTGTGGCAAATTGGAAGCACCTGTCCTGCCCCTTGGGGAGGGACACAACTAAACTGCCTATTACTGCTGTTAGGATACAAACCCCGTGTTGCCAAATATTTCTTCTTCTTTTTTTTTTCCACAAAAGCCAGCAATCCAGATATTTGCATGAAGTATCTCAATTCTTTTTTTTTTTTTTTACATTTTTATTGACTTCATAGATGAAGGGAGCAGGAGAGATAGAAACATCAATGATGAGAGAGAATCATTGATTGGCTGCCTCCTGCACACCCCCTCCTGGGGATCGAGCCCACAACCCAGGCAATTGCCCTTGACTAGAATCAAACCTGGGACCCCTGGGTCTGCAGGCTGACCCTCTATCCATTGAGCCAAACTGGCTAAGGCTCAATTCTTAAGTCATTATTGCTAATTCCAATTTTTAAAAACCCTACACAGGAGAAACAAAATATGTCCACCAGCCAAATTCTGACCAGAGGCTGACAATTTGTAACCTCTGATCCAAACCCAGATAGTGATAGAGAAATGTAGTCTCAGTCACCTCCGGCCTGCGAGGTCACCCTTCATACCAGATTACAAAGAACAGTTTGTTCCTTTTTTTTTTTTTAATATTTTATTGATTTTTTACAGAGAGGAAGGGAGAGGGAATTAGAAACATCAATGAGAAACATCAATCAGCTGCCTCTTGCACCCACCCCCTGGGGATGTGCCCACAACCAAGGTACATGCCCTCGAGCAGAACCGAACCTGGGACCCTTGAGTCCGCAGACAGACACTCTATCCACTGAGCCAAAACGGTTAGAGCTAGCTTGTTCCTTTTGTTCAACTCCTCTCAGTCCCCTTTCCACAGGTGCCTCTCCAGGCCCCTTAGGATATCAAAGGTTCCCAGGCCCAGTGGTATATTTTTTTAAATTGAAATTTGAATTACAGAAATAATAGATTTTAATTATTAGGGTATGTCAAAACAATAGAAAATAGATGCATTTGTCTGTTAAGCTGCTCTCAGCTACACATGATAGAAATCCTTATAAGGATATTTTCTAACAAGAGTCCAGAGGTAGGCAATTTTAAGGTTGATTCATCAGCTTGCAAATGCCAGGACACTGAGTGTGCATCTGCATAATTCTCTAGGCTTTTTCTACATGGTTGCAGTATGGCTGCCACAGCTCCAAACATCACATCCTCACACCAATATCCCAAGTCAGAATGGAAGGGGAAAGGTCAGACAGACGTTTTCTTCTTACCAAGGAGGACGTTGTTCTCCCAGCAGTTTCCCTTTATAGCTCACTGGCCAGACTGAGTCTCGCGGCCACCTCTAGCTGCAAGAGAGGTTGGGAAAACAACTGTTTGGCAAAAATGAATGAGATCGCCACCCTGGCATGGGCCAGTTACAGTTCATCCCTTGCTGCCCTAACAAGATGGCTTTGGTGAGCAACGGAGAAATGGTTATGGGTCGTTGCATGGGTGGAGTTGGCATTTGTCACAGAACTCCTTTTATTCTTCCCCCAGTTCTATTCCTCTCCCTGGAGTTACCCACCATGGGCATTTTAGGATATATTCTTCCAGATGTTTTTGCCTACTTACATATACGCTGAAGCAGACATTTGGCAATTTTTCTTTTCTTCCACGCTGTCAGGACTACGATTTTGCTGTTCTTCTCTTTTTCATGGGTCAAGAATAAACCTGATTGCTCTAAGCCAGAGATTGGCTTAAAGATGGACCAAAATCCAGCTGTGGTCAATGAGGTGTGAGGGAAGTTGGCTGGAAGGTTCTAGAAAAATTTTCTTTGCTCTCACAAAAGTGTTAACAAAACAAAAAGAAAGCTTCAGCAGAAAGGGACAGTCCCTTTTCTTCTACTGGTCATTGAGATGTATACATGTGATGCCTGGAACTCTAGCCAGCATCTTGAAATTATGACTGAATCTAGTCAGAGAATAGCAAAGTAGGAAGATGGGAGGTACCTAAGTCACTAACAATGAGGTCCAGCCACTGGCGTAACCATTTCTGAGGCTGCCCCACCTCTGAACTTATTGCTAGGTTAGATAATAGGTTTTCAGTGCTGAAGCAAATTATCTTCAGGATTTCTGTACCAAAGTCAAAATCTTCTGACATATATAGGTTTAATTTGCTTGTTTAAAATATATTTATTTACTTATTTTAGAGAGAAAGGGAGAGGAAGGGAGGGAAAGAGAGAGAAAAAGACAGAGACAGAGGAGACAGAGAGAGGGAGAGAAACATCAGTGATGAGAAAGAATCGTTGTTCAGCTGCCTCCTGCACACCCCACACTGGGGATTGAGCCCACAACCTGGGCCTGGGCCCTGACCAGAATCCAACCGTGACCTCTTGGTTCATAGGTCAACGCTCAAACACTGAGCCACACCAGTTGGGCTTTCTTGGGTTTTTGGTGGGGTTTTTTTCCACATAAATGGGATCACACTTATATGCGTTAGAACTGAATTTAGTTGCGAAGGATGAAACTCAAAATAGCAGTGACCAAAACAAGATAGGAGTATATTTCCCGCTCACGGAAAGGAAGTTCAGAAGCAGGAAGTCCCAGGCTGGCACGAATTCCTCAGTGCACGTCTCTGACTCCTTCTAACTTTTGGGTTCACCATCCTCCATCCCACATGCTGTTCAAGCTGCAGCCATCACATCCTAACTCCAGCAGCAGGAAGTGGTGAGGAGCCAAGAAAAGGTCTGCCTCTCAGAAGATGCACACATTACCACTCTTACATCTCATTAGTCACATCACCACACTTCATTGCAAAGGTGTCTAGGGTATTTTATTCTGAATAGCCATATATCAACTCAAAATCAGGGATTTTTTTTCTTAATTTTCTTATTTATTTTTTATTGTTTAAAGTATTACAAATAGTAGTACATATGTCTCCTTTTTATTCCCCGCATAGACCTCCCCCAGGCCTTCCCTACCACCACCACCACCTCCTCTCCCCTCAGTGTCTTGTATCCATTGGTTATGCTTATATACATGCATATAAGTCCTTTGGTTAATCTCTATCCCACCCCACCCCCAACCTCTCCTGTCTTCCTGCTGCAGTATGACAGTCTGTTTAATGCTCCTTTGCCTCTGTATCTGTTTTCTTCCCCCCACCCCGATTATTTTCTTTAAAAAATCTTGCCTCGCCGAAACCGGTGTGGCTCCGTGGATAGAGCGTCAGCGACTGAAGGGTCCCGGGTTCGATCCCGGTCAAGGGCATGTACCTTGGTGGTGGGCACATCCCCAGTGGGGGGTGTGCAGGAGGCAGCTGATGGATGTCTCTCTCTCTCATCCATGTTTCTGACTCTCTCTCCCTCTCCCTTCCTCTCTGTAAAAATCAATAAAATATATTTTTTTTAAAAAATCTTGCCTCTGCAGTCTAGAAATAAACCTATAAAAACAAAAAATGTTTGAGTCCCAATTTCAATGTCCAACAGTTCTGAGTCCCGGTTTCAATGTCAAACTGTTCCTTATGTGTACATGTCAGCAATGGTATCTGGATGGTGGACAAATGGTGGAAATGCAGGTCCGACCCTCTCTGGTTTGGTCCTAGGCATCCTGTAGCGACACACAGCTGCTGACTGCTAGCATGGCAAGTCATCATCAGCGTCTTCCATCTCTGGACTGTTTCTCCTCTTGTCTGTGTGATTGGACCTGCCAATTCCTCTCTGTTGCAGGAGTCCACTTGGTTTGGGGGTTGTTTTCTGAAAGTATATAAACATATTCTCAACCAAAAGTTAATAAAGGAGTGTCTTCTATAAAATTGACTTGGGGTCCTTTTTATTTTTGCCCAAATGATTTTCCTTTGGCTTATTTTGATACCATGTATGTTTTTCTTTTTTTTATAATTTAATATATCTTTATTGTTCAGATTATTACAATTGTTCCTCTTTTTTCCCCCATAGCTACCCTCCATCTGGTTCCCACCCCTCCCTCTGCCCTTACCTCCCCCCACATTGTCCTCATCAATAGGTGTACGATTTTTGTCCAGTCTCTCCCTGCACTCCTCTCACGCCTTTCCCCCTGAGAATTGTCAGTCCACTCCCTTTCTATGCCTCTGATTCTATTATATTCACCAGTTTATTCCGTTCATCAGATTTTTATTCACTTAATTTTTAGATTCACTTGTTGATAGATACGTATTTTGTTGTTCATAGCTTTTATCTTTACCTTTTTCTTCTTCTTCCTCTTCTTAAAGAGTACCTTTCAGCATTTCATATAATACTGGTTTGGTGATGATGAAATCCTTTAGCTTTTTCTTATCTGTGAAGCTCTTTATCTGACCTTCAATTCTGAATGATAGCTTTGCTGGGTAGAGTAATCTTGGTTGCAGGTTCTTGCTATGCATCACTTTAAATATTTCTTGCCACTCCCGTCTGGACTGCATAGTTTCTGTTGAGAAATCAGCTGACAGTGGTATGGGTGCTCCCTTGTAGGTAACTAACTGTTTTTCTCTTGCTGCTTTTAATATTCTCTCTTTGTCTTTTGCTCTTGGTATTTTAATTATGATGTGTCTTGGTGTGGTCCTCTTTTGATTCCTTTTGTTTGGGGTTCTGTGTGCTTCCTGGACTTTTAAGTCTATTTCTTTCACCAGGTGGGGGAAGTTTTCAGTCATTATTTCTTCAAATAGATTTTCAGAATCTTGCTCTCTCTCTTCTTCTGGCACCCCCATAATTCTGATGCTGGTATGCTTGAAGTTGTCCCAGAAGCTCCTTACACTATCTTCACATTTTTTTATTCCTTTTGCTTTTTGCTTTTCCAATTGAGTGTTTTCTGTTTCTTTGTATTTCAAATCTTTGACTTGATTTTTGCATTCTTTTAGTCTGCTATTAGGTCTCTATATAATATTTTTTATTTCAGTCTGTGTATGTTTAATTTCTAGTTGGTCCTTTTTCATCTCCTCTTGGGTCTCACTAAATTTATTGGCCTTTCTAGGAAATTCTTGAAAAACCTTATAACCGTGGTTTTGAATTCTGTATCTAGTCGGTTTGTTTTCCTCCATTTCTTTCGTTTGTGATCTGTTTCTTTGTCTCCACATTTTCACTGCTTCTCTGAGTTGGTAAAATAGCTTTGTGTGCTAAGTGTCCTATGTGGCCCAGTAGCTCTGCCTCCCCAGTTACCTGAGGTGGACTCTCTTGGTGCACCCCTTTGTGGACTGTGTATACAGCCTTGTTGTAGTTAAGTCTTGATTGTTGTTGGTATCACTGAGGGGAATTGACCTCCAAGCCAATTGGTTGTGAGGATCAGCTGTGTTTATGCCAGGAGAACTTCTGTGCTGGAGTCAGCCTTATGATAAAAGACTTGCAAGAATGCAAAAGCCTCTGTGTTCATCTTGGATGGGGCAGAGTCTCAGGCTCAGCAGGCAGCCTTGGCTTCCTGTCAGTCCTGCCCTATGCAGCCCCTGGGTCTCAGTGTCCCTCAGTAATTGCTGCAGCCCTCTCTGTGTGTACTTGCTCTCGCATGCCTCCAGACCTCTGCCTTTTGTGGCTCCCCTAAGTTTCCATGCACTCCTCCCTTTTCATGACAGTCCAGACTCCCCCCATATGAGTTTTGCCCGGAACTGGGGTTTAGTGCAGTCAGAACTGGGGTTCAGAGCAGTTGGGAGTTTCTGTCTCCCTCCTGCTAGAGTAAGCCAGCCAGCCACTCCACTGCCCATCCTCTCCATACACATGTCTCCATACTTCAGCTTTTTGCAGCTTCTCTGAGTCTCTGTGAGCCCCTCTCTTTCCTTCTAGTTGTAGAATTTCCACTCAGCCAGCTTTCCTGTGGTTCTGGATGATGTCCATTCTGTCTTTTAGTTGTCGTTTTGAAATTGTTATGCAAGGCAGCAGTTTAGTGTTTACCTATGCTGCCATCTTGGTTTCTCCTCCCAAAATCAAGGATTTTATGTTCAGGGAACAATAAGCCAGACATTGAAAGGCAGCAAGCAATATATATCTACCATGACACTGCAAATATTCGATGTAATTTGCTTTTTTGTTCAATTTATCCTGATTTTCTATGCAAGCCAATACATACAAATGTACCTTGTTATTTTGACATTTATTTTGTTCTTTTTTAGACCGTTTGAGAACCTTCTTCTTTTTTAATATATGCATTTAACTCTATAATAGAAAAAAGCTATGTAAGTTATATAAAGCTCTAAATTTCCTTCTAAGTACTGCTCTAGATACATCCCTCAAGTTCTGGTGTGTTATATCTTCATTATAATTCAATTTAAAATATTTTCTAATTTCCCCTGTGATTTCTTCTTCCCATAGGTTACTCAGACATATAGTGATATATAGTGTATAAATTTCCACATATTTGGGGTGGGAATTCTATATGTCTTTTTTGTATTGATTTATAATTTAATTCTATTGCAAATTTGAGACTTGTTTTATAGTTCAACATGCAGTCTTTCATGATCCATGTTTGTGTGCACTTGAAAATAATATGCATTCAGCCATTGTTGGTTGTAGAGTTCTAAAAATGTCAATCAGGTCAAAGTTATTGATAATGTTATTCAAATGTTCCATACCCAAAATGAACATTTTATGCCTACTTGTCTCATCCGTTGCTGAAAAAAGAGTGTTGAAATCTCTTTTTGATCTGTCCAGTTTTTGTTTTCCTTGTTCTTTTTCTTGCTGCAAAATATTCCTCAGTATGGATATACATATTTCCCTCATTGAAGGACATTAAGGTTATTGTAAATGGTTTGCCCTTATCGTGTGCACTGAATATTCTTGCACACATAGGAGAAATTACCAAATTCAAAATTACTAAGTCAGAGGGCCTGTACATTTTACATTTTGACAGACACTGCCAAATGGCCCTATAAAAGGATTTTGCTTATATTCACACCCATAGTGCCCAGTTCCCTACACCAGGATCATTAGTTCCAATATTATAATTTATAAGAAATATACATGTGTGATCACTCAGATGATCAAAATATATTTCTCAGATATATCTGGTCTTCACCCATCCGATTCCTGGCTCACAGCTTCCAAAATCCTTGAAATTTCCTGAATGATAAGGCGATGGGAGCATCTTTTGATGTAATATTTGGTCTTATTATTCATAACAAGCCCCTTTCCACCACCACTGGATTTATGTTAGTGAAAGTGATTTTGGGAAAGCACCTAAGGACAGGGTCTGGCTGCCAAGGAACCCACCATGAATAGAGGTGTGGAACTTCCAGTCCCACCCCCTGACTTCCTGGAGGAGAGAGAGGCTTAGAGGTGAGTCAACCACCATAGCCAATGAGTTACTCAATCATGCTTATGTGATGCAGCCTCCAGGGGGTTAAGAGACCCCCCGAGTTGGAGAATGGGAACACGCCCACGAGCCAGCGCACAGGGCCCCAAGCTTCACAAGGACAGATACTCCTTTCTTTGGAACCTCACCATCTGGCTATTGATTTGTATCCTTTTTTGTAATAAATCAACTATTTTGTTGGTAAAGACTTATTTCCTGAGTTCTGTGAGCCATTCTAGCAAATTAATCAAATGCAAAGAGAAGGTCAGGAGAACCTCTGATGTATAGCCAGTTGGTCAGAAGTACAGATAACACGCTGGGCTTGCGATTGGCATCCTGAGTTGCAGGGGGTCATTGGAACCTCCTGTCTGTAGTTGATCAGTCAGAAGCACAGGTAACAAACTCAGCTTGCAATTGGAGTCTGAACTGGAGAGCAATCTTGCGGGACCGAGCCCTTTACCTGTGGAGTCTGATGCTATCTCCAGGTAGACAGTCTGAGAATTGCTTGGGGAAACACACACACACACACACAATTGGGTTCAGGACACCAAAAGACCAGTCTTTTCTCATTTGATATTCCCTTGGGAAAGAAAGTGTCTCATTGCTTACTTTGTATTTCCCTAAGTATAACAAAGCTGAGCAATATTTCTCTCAATGACTGTGCCCTCAGCTGCCCAAAACTCCAGTGAAGCTTTGAAATTACAGTTCTAAGGGCTGGATTAAATCTTTTTTTAAATATATTTTTATTTATTTCAGAGAGGAAGGAAGAGGGCGAGAGAGAGAGATAAAAACATCAATTGCCGAGACCAATTTGGCTCAGTGGATAGAGCGTTGGCCTGCGGACCGAGAGGTCCCAGGTTCGGTTCCGGTCGGGGGCATGTACCTTGCTTGCGGGCATATCTCCAGTGTGGGACGTGCAGGAGGCGGCTGATCGATGTCTCTCTCCCATCGATATTTCTGACTTTCTATCCCTCTCCCTTCCTCTCTGTAAAAAATCAATAAAATATATATTTTTTAAAAAATCAATGATGACAGAAAAATCATTGATCGGCTGCCTCTTGCACACCCCCCACTGGAGATCGAGCTCACAACCCGGGCATGTGCCCTTAACCAGAATCGAACCTAGGACCCTTCAATCCATAGGCCAACACTCTAACCACTGAGCAAAACCAGCTAGCGCTGGATTAAATTATTAGCCTAGGCTATTCCACGCTTCATTATCTGCCTAGAGGATGTGTTTTTTCTTCCAGTTACCAGAGCCTTGGTTAGAATGAGGAGTCTGGAATCAGCCGAACCTGAGTTGGACTCCCTCTGGCTCAGCCATATGACAGCTGTGTGACTGAGGGCGAGTCACTTAGCCTCTCTGAACCTTTGGAACCTCACCTTTACAAAATGGATGACAAACATTTGGCCCAGGTGATAAGATGGATTAGAAAGCAGGTATGTAAAGCGCCCAGCACAGCATCTGGCACCTAGTAGATACTAATATAACAAATTAATTTTTTAAAAATAGCTATTCAGTCCAGCTGGCATGACTCGGTGGTTGAGTGTCAACCTCTAAACCAGGAGGTCATGGTTCAATTCCTGGTCAGGGCACATATCCCACTTTGTGAGTTTGATCCCCAGTGGAAAGTGTATATAGGAGGCACTTCATCAATGATCCTCTCTCATCATTGATGTTTCTCTCTCTCTCTCTCTCTCTCTCTCTCTCTCTCTCCCTCTTCCTTCCTCTCTGAAAACAATAAAAAATATAATTTTAAGAAAGAAGTCAACTGGCTTAAAAATGAAAAAGTATTCATTGAGCACATGCCATGTGCAGAACACGGAGTTAAGCGCTTTTCTCAGATCATTTCTTTAATCCTCACAACAGTCAGAGACAACATCATCTTACAGACGAGGAAAACTGCGGCTCTCAGATGGCAAGTATCATGTCCAAAGTCACACAGGCATCCACAGAGCTCAGGTCTAAATAAACAATGTCTGCCTCCCCGCATGCGTCCCAGGGTAGCCAGCTCATGTCATTGATTAAGACGCCGAGGCCCAGAGAGATAACATTACCTACTAAGTTAAATGGTGAGTGAGCAGCAAGCAGTTGACCAAATATTTTCCTTCCTGGGTCTGGGTGACCTGCTGGAGAAGAGACTGCAGGAGTGGAGGCAGGGACAGCCACCCGGCAGAGGAGTCAAGAGCATGGAAAATGTCTCTTTCAGCCAATTTTCCTGAGGAACCCTGGCTAAGGCTCAGGGCTGGGAATGGAAAGTGTGCAGGGAGGAGGCGGCAGCCCCATCCATCCGAGGAAACTGTTTGCAAAGTCCTGCTGAAAGAGGCAAGCAGGGGGAGGAGGGGGGACCGAGGGGGGAGGGTGTTAGGCCCGGAGAGCGGGGAGAGGAATAGCTCTGGGAGGCTGAGGATCTGGCATCTGCCCCAGGCCTGGTCTCCTGGGAGAGGAGGAGCAGGCCTCCCGAGCTTCCTGCTTCCTCCTTGGGCTCCCCCGCTCTGGCAGCTCCTGCGGTGCCCTGCCCACTTGTCTGGGCATCGGCCATCCTGGAATTGAGACGCTGGCAAATCTGACTCTCTGGGGACTGTGCACGGCTGACTCAGGGAGGCGCAGTGGCCAGGACAGAGGACTGATCCTACACTCGGAGATCGTGACCAGAGCTGCCTTGAGTACGATCCATCGGCTTCATCAGCAGCCAGAGCTCTGTGATATCAGAGTGGCCCCTCGGCTCAGAAAACCTCCCTTCACTGCTCACAGTGCCTGTTATCCCACCATCGTCTGTACGCACAAGGCTGCTCAGTATGGAAAGACATGGCCATACCAGTCATCAAGATTTTTCCATACATCCTAACGAGTTGTTAATAAGCTCGGCCCCAAGTTCCCTCCAACTACCCTCCAAGCACAAAGGCCACTGCAGTCCCTCCCTCTGGAACCACCCAGACCTCCTCACTTCCAGGCACTGAAAGAGTAACCCCTGCCATAGCAGTCTAGTCCAGGTCCTGTGGATAGATTGGTGAATGACCATCGTAACAGCTGTTAATATTTTTAAATATATTTTTATTGATTTCAGAGAGTAAGGGAAGAGGGGGAGAGATAGAAACTCCAGCAATTTGCGCATATGCCCTGACCCGGAATTGAATTGTAACCTCTTGGTTCACAGGTCAATGCTCAACCACTGAGCCACACTGGTTGAGCTGTAAATATTTTCCTAGTACTCTTGGAAACCACCCTTGCGCTTACAACTGCCTTTTGTTGAAAGGCAAATTGGTGGAAATTTAGGAGTGAAAGGGCGTTGTGCAACCTCTTACTTTTCCAGATGAGGAAACGAAGGCCTGGAGGAAAGCAGAGACTTGACCAAGGTCACAATGCCCGTCTGTATAGGAAAAGACATTAGAACACAGCTCCTGGGCACCTGACACTTCCCTTGGGTGTCACCATATCTGGCCCCACTCACTGAACTTCAGTGGGTGATTGAAGGAGGTGAAGGGGAGGAACCTGTCTGAAGGCAGAACTGGGAGCCAGTCACTTGGCCCTTGTCATTGTAGTCCTAGCAACCATCACCTTGGTCACTAATTCCACAGAGATAGTTGTCATGGTAACCACCCCTGGGAGGTGGGGGGGTGCCCACTTCCTGACACCCAGAGCCTTAAGATAAACCCAGAAACAAGTCTGTTCTGTAGCCCTGACCCCCGATCAGCGCTCTCAGTGGGAAAGGGGCTCGCCCAGCACCACACAGCAGGCGGCGGGGAAGCCAAGCCTCCCCAGCCCGGGGCTCTCACAGTAGCCCCTCCCTGTGCAAGGCTGACATCCCCGCCCCCATCCTTCCGCCTGCCGTGGTGCTTCCCACATTCCTTCAGGCCTCGCGCAGGATCTCCTTCCCACGGCTTCTCACCCTTGGCTGCCTGTCAGCCAGTTCATCCTCCTGGGAGCAGCAGACATGAACTGAACGTCGGACTCGAGCAGGGGTTTCCATCCTCAGCTGAGACTTCCTGAAGACCAGAGAGCCTTCCACACCCTTTACCTCCAAAGGCAGTCATCTCCAATGGCCGGCCTTCTCGCGCTGTTAGCTCCGCTTGAGGCTCTTTTCTTCGGCCGCCAGGCCCTGTTCTCTGTGTTACGTCAACTAGAGCTGCTGCCCCTTGTGAACGGGCTCTGGGCGAGGAGGCCAGTGGCCTGGATTTGGGCCCCCCTAAATCTGATCAAAAGGGTTCGTTTGTTTTAATCCTCGCCCAAGTGTATGTTTTAATCCTCGCCCAAGTGTATGTTTTAATCCTTGCCTAAGTGTATGTTTTTTCAAGAGAGAGAGAGAAACATCTATGTGACAGAGAAACATGGATCGGTTATCTCATGCACATGCCCTACCAGGCGTCAGACCCATAACCATAACCCTTCTGGACACGGGACAATACGCTAACCACCGAAAAACACCACCCAGGGCAAACGTTTTGCTTTCATCAAGTCCCTGCTTCTCTCTGGGACTCCGTATCCCCCTAGAGAGGTGGGGGTGAGAACACTGTTCTATAACCCACCCCTCACCACCACCATCCTAAGGCTGCTGGTGACCAGATACAAGCTAGCATTTTAGTATTATTAAACAAGGGAGAGCTGTGGTTTGAAGAACTGGCCTACCTTTCTGGTAACTCCTTTTAGAAGAATGGAACTTTGGGATTGAAAGGGTGGTCTCTACACGATGAACAGCTTAAGCCAAAGCAGGGAGCTGAGAAGAACGTAGGGACCTGTGAGTAATTAGTGCATTGACGTGCAGGGTGTAATGCTGGGGGAAGGAGAGAGTAAGCTAGGAAAGGATTAATCATCAAATCCCATCGGTGAGGACATTGTCCCCTGGGCCTCAGGGACTCACTGAAGGCTCTGGGACAGCCTCTTGCCTGACCCCTGTAACTTTTATATTGCAGCATACCACTGTGTGGGATGAGGGCCAGCCTGGTGGCAAGAAAACACGATGCATGCCAGGAAATCATTCACTCATCCGGTCATGCAATTAATATTTATTAGATACAATCCAAGCTGTGTGACCTTGGACAAATTATTTAGCCTCTCTGTACCTCAGATTCCTCCTGTGTAAAATGAGAAGGAGTCCTGGCTGGTTTGGTTCAGTGGTTAGAATGTTGGCCTGTCGGTGGAGAGGTCTTAGGTTCGATTCCTGGTCAAGGCACATACCTCAGTTGCAAGTTCAATCCCCGGCCCCAGTCAGGGCAAGAGCAGGAGGCAACCAATTGATGTGTCTCTCTCAGATCAATATTTTTCTCTCTCTCTCCCTTTCTCCCCCTCCCTTCCACAGTCTCTAAAAATCAATGAAAAAAAAATCCTCACTCCTCAGGTGAGGATTTAAAAACAATTAAAGCAAAATGTGGAAGAAAAGATGCCTATCCATACATAGGTGGTGTGAGGGTCAGCTGAATTAACACATGTAAATGTTAAGCACCCTGCATGAGATTAAGTTCTCCATGAATGTGCATTGTAATTATCATGATGATTAATGAACATCTACTATGTGCCTGATGTTCTCCAGACAGTACATGTACAGTGTGAACATTGTACACAGAGGGCTCACAGTCTAATAGTATTAAAAAAAAAAAACTTAAAATGACCAACATCAAAAAAAAACAGAAATAATAAAAATAATTACAAATTATTGCATCAAATGTCAATTTTAACCACCCTCTCCCAACTCAGGTGTGCAAAAAACGTTTGTTTCTTTATTTTCTCAAACACCAAATTAAAAAAGGAACCCCCATGCACTGCTGGTGAGAATGCAGACTGGTGCAGCCACTATGACATTTCCTCAAAAAATTAAAAATGGAGCTCCTCTTTGACCCAGTGATCCCACTTCTAGAAATATACCCCAATAAACTAGAAACACCAATCAGAAAGGATATATGCACCCCTATGTTCAGAGCAGCACAATTTACCATAGCTAAGATTTGGAAACAGCCTCAGTGACAGTCAGCAGATGAGAGAATTAAAAAACTGGTACATCTACACAATGTAATACTATACTGTGCTAAAAAAAAGAAGGAACTCTTACCATTTGCAATAGCATGGATGGACCTGAAGAGCACTAGGCTAACCTAAATAAGCCAGTCAGAGAAAATTAAATATCACAAGATCTCACACATTTGTGGAATATAATGAATGACATAAACGGATGAACAAAAATAGAGCCAGAAGCATCAAACAGGCCATCCAACCTCAGAGGGAAGGCAGGGGAAGAGGGTGGGAAAGAGATCAACCAAAGGAGCATTCACAGACAGTATGGGGGTGAGGGCATATGCTGGGGGGTGGGAATGGCTGGGGAGTGGTCAATGGGGGGAAAGGGAGACATATGTAATACTTTAAACAATAAGGAATTTAAATTTTTAAAAAAATTAAATTCTGTTCCTATCCTCCACCCTTCGGGACTAGAGGGAAATTCACTCTTCATCCTCACCTGTCAGGGGACAAGGAGGAAAGCTAGGGTCTCTCCGTGGCACTGGACCATGGGAGGCCTCTAACCACAGAATCCAAACCCTCAACTGCCCCTGAAGTCCAGCAGCCCCCGTTTCCAAGCCAAGAGAGGGAGTCTTGCTGGAAGCCTGGGTCCAGCCTCCCAGGTACACTGTCCATTCATCCCCACAGAGTCTGGCCACCGCTTGGGGCACTGCCAAGAAAGAGACAGGAAGATCCCCCCAATCCCAGACTCCTTCCTCCTTCCTTCTCTTCAGAATCTCCAGGAGCTCCTTTCTCCACCCTTGTGCTTCCCTCAGAGGCAATGGGCACCCTCTCTACACCAAGGGTTGGCACACTCAGTCTCCAGGACCCAAGTACTTAACAAAAAGTGGAGACTTGGTGATCAGAAAGCATAGGATCCGCAAAGAGGGGACAGCCCAGCTCAGCTCATCCAGATGCCATCAGGCAGTGTTGCCTAATGGTTATAAGAGCATATTCTAGAGCTATGCTGCCTGGGTTCAAATTCTGGGGTTGCTCTTTACTGTCTGTGAGTTCTTAGGCAAGTCACTTATCCACTCTGTGCCAGTTTTCTTTTCTTTTCTTTTCTTTTTAAATATATTTTATTGATTTTTTACAGAGAGGAAGGGAGAGGGATAGAGAGTTAGAAACATCCATGAGAAGAAACATCGATCAGCTGCCTCCTGCACACCCCCTACTGGGGTGTGCCTGCAACCCAGGAACATGCCCTCGACCGGAATCGAACCTGGGACCTTTCAGTCCGCAGGCCGAGGCTCTATCCACTGAGCCAAACCGGTCAGGGCTGTGCCAGTTTTCTTAACCTTGAAAAAGAATAACACTTGTACATATGTGTGTGACTTCAAGTGAGAAAGCACTTCGAATGGTGCCTGACATTGGTAGGTACTCACTAAGTATCAGCACCCCCGGTATGAAAATGCAGGCTGTGATGGCCAGATCCTCTAAATAGCCAAAAGAGGACCGATAGCCAACGTTTTATTTTGAAATTGCTCTTTTTTTTTTTTAACATTGGCAACGGAGTGAAAACAGTTGTTAAACCTTGGTGAGGGTCATATAAAACACATCTGTGAGCAGGACTGGGCCCATGACACTGGCCGTTTGCAATATCTCCCCTGTTGAAACGTATCAAAAATGGAAGCCAGAAAGGAAAGAGTCTTAGAGGCACTCTTTGCTTTGAACCCTTGACCAAACCCCTTCACACTGGGTGATAGATACAGGAAGGGCAGGAGAAAATGCAAATGAATATATCACATTATCCTGGTAGATGGTGCATTGTACATTGAAGTGCTATGTGCTATGAGGACTTTTTATAAGTAACTGAGATAAAGAATAGGAAGGTGGTTAGGAGTAACTGAGATAATGAATAGGAAGATGGTCATTTAAGCTGAGACCCAGGAGAAGGAGCTAGCTCAACAAAAACATCACGGAGATACAGAAAAGAATTCCAAAATATGTGTTTTAATTTTAAAAATTAAAATATTTAATGAAGAAAAACAAAAACACATCAGGGAGAAAGAAAACCAGTCAAGGAGGAGCTGCTCGTGTAAAGGGCCTGAGGCAGGAAAGAGCTTGATGCCAAAGAGGCAAGCAGTAATGGATGATCTGGACATCTAGGCCAGTGGTCGGCAAACTGTGGCTCTCGAGCCACATGTGGCTCTTTGGCCCCTTGAATGTGGCTTTTCCATAAAACACCACGACCTAGGCGAATCTATTTTGAAGAAGTGGCATTAGAAGAAGTTTAAGTTTAAAAAAATTGGCTCTCCAAAGAAATTTCAATCGTTATACTGTTGATATTTGGCTCTGTTGACTAATGAGTTTGCTGACCACTAATCAAGGCAGATGCAGCTTGTGAGGGGCCTCGAAGACCATGGTGAAGATCATAAAATTATCTTGAGGACAATGTGGAGCCATTGGAGTGTTTCAGGCTGAGTGGTGTGATGTGGAGCTGACTCCTGGAGATGAATTGAGAAATAGCGTAGGAGAGACCATGTGGCCTGAATGGCCAGCAGCCTTGGGCATAGATAGCCACACATTTCAGTGTCTTGATGGAACCCTATGTCTAATGCTGGATGAAGCCACAGAGCAGACCTGATGCTTTCCATAGCCATGCAGTAGCCTTCCCATTGCCAGTGTGCCAGGGTCCATCTTAGACCACCAGGGCTGCCTGTTGCTGGTCTAGGCTGCCCTCTGCTGGCAAAAGAGGGCTCTCCTCCCAATCTTCCCCATCTCACTTAATGGCATCTCCGTCATCCAGTAATTCAATTCAGAAACCACGGACTCAGTTTCTCCTCTGCATCAGAGAGTCCTGCTGATTCTATTTTTAAAATAAAATCATAAATCATAAATTTCTTCAATATATATTAATCCAATCTGCTCTCCTCATTCCCACTGGCCCCACCCTAGCCAAAGCCACCACCATCTCTTCTTTGCTCTATTTTTTCACTTTTATTCTTGTCCTGGCTAATCCAATTCCCGCTCCGCAGGCAGAGTGCTCCTGACATCCTGTGATTCCACAATCCTTTCTTCTCAGTTTATAACCCCTCATATCAACCACTGTTGGACCAAACATACACAGAGGCCTGCCCACCCAGGGCTCTCTGCAGGTGTGGAAAACTATGAAGATGCAGGGGAACAGGAGAGCTCACCCCAGAGCCTCATGAGCAGGCACTTGGCCTCCCCACTCCTTCCTCCATGTGGTGTCCCAGCCTCACACCATCTCACTGGCTCCTCTCCTTCCTCTATCCTCCTTCATTTGTGTCTGTGTCATTCTCCCCTTCCCACAAATCCCTGTTAATTTCTAATGCAAAGCAGATTGACCATTTGTTTCTTTGATATAATAAAAGCCTAATATGCTAAGTGTCTGGTTGTTTGCTCAACCAATTGAAGCATAATATGCTAATTAATGCTAAGGCCACTCAACTGCTCCCCATGACATACTGACCACCAAAGGGCAGACACTCCGACTAGTAGGTTAGCTTGCTGCTGGGACTGAGTGAGATGGGCCAGACACGCCCTGGAGCCCTCCCCAGGTCCCTCCCCAGCTGGCTAACCTCGTCCTTCCCCAGCCCTGATTGTGCACCCGTGGGGTCCTTTGGCTTGGCTTGCATTCTCTCACAATCTGAGACACCTCGGGGGATGTCAAAGAGCCGGTTTCGACCTGATCCCACAGGCCAGGCTGAGGAACCCCACTGGTGCATGAATTTGTGCACCGGGCCTCTAATCTTCCCATGATATACAAATAAACACATACATATATGTGTATACATACATATATAACATATATATATTGTATTTGTACTAGAGGCCCAGGGCATGAAATTCTCACATGGATAAGGTCCCTAGGCCTGGCCAGCAATCAGGGCCTTCTTACCCTGGCTGCCAGCTGCTGGCTGGAGCCACCCTTCATTTTGTGCTGCCCCCTGGTGGTCAGCACACACTATAGTGAGCAACAGAAATCTTGGTCTCCCGGATGAACTCCTGCAGGGACACCTTGCATATTAGCCTTTTAGAGATAGAGATAGAGATAAAGAGATAGATATGTAGATATATAGATATCTATAGATATATATACACTAGAAGCCAAGTGCATGAAATTCATGCACTGGAGGAGTGTCCCTCAGCCCAGCTTGCACCCTCTTCAATATGGGATCCCTGGGAGAATTGAGCCTAAACTGGTAGTGGGACATCCCTCTCACAATCCAGGATTGCTGGCTCCTAACTGCTTCTGCCTGCCAGCCTGATCACCCTCTAACTGCTCCCCTGCCAGCTTGACACAATCGGCCCCAACTGCCCTCCCCTGCTGCTCTGGTTGCCCCCAACTGCCCTCGCCTGCTGGCCTGATCTTATCCCCAACTACTCTCCTCTGCCAGCCATTTGGTTCTGATTGGTCGGTTTCTATGCCAGTCAGCATCAAAAGCTCTACCTCCTAGGCATCAATTGGCTCCTCACAGTTCAACTGGATTTGGTTCTAATTGGTAGTTTCTATGCCAGTCAGCATCTCTGGGCCTATCAACAAGGCCTGATCAGAAAGGTAAGGCTGATCAGCAGCCCTGGTGGAGGCCTGGAGAGAAATGGAGGTGTGTTTACTGGCCAGGCCTGGAGAGAAAGAGAGAAGCAAGTGCTGATCAACAGCTGCCATAGAGGCTACAGATCAGATTGTTCCTCTCTTCAGCCTCTCTCCAGGCCTGATTCGCAGCCCCCACAGCAGTCAGTGTTGGGTCACCACACCTGCTGCCATAGCAGTCAGTGCTGGGTCACCACGGCAATCCAGCACTAACTACAGGACTGACTTCTAGTTGGTCAAGCCTCCAGTCATGATGGACCCTGGGTTTTTATATATTAGGATATATATACAGTTCCTTCCTAGAAAAAAAAAAAACAATGACAAGGCAGTAACGTTTTCACCCTTGAAGACATTGTGATACTAACATCTACTATTCCGACATCCTATGAATTGGCCCAAGATTACAGAAATCCTCATTAACTCCAGACTCAAACTCCATAATGGAAGTTTCACCCACCCAGAGGCCTGTGACAGGAGAGCTGGACACCCTGACCACACTGAGCCAAGGAGGCTCACGCATACAGGAGCCTGAGGGTTCTGGTGGCAAACCCTAACCTGTTAATTCAGCTCCCGAAGGCTGCCGTTTATAGCACACATTTGTAGCTGTGAAAGAGAATAAAGATGATACACTAAGAAAAGCAGAGGACAAGCAATGAGAGGATGCTGGCAGCATGGATGCCATGGTTTGGGGGTAACTGAGGCCCAGCGCTGTCCCTGCCTGTCCTTTGGAGATCACCTTTTATTCACCTTTTCCCTGGAGACCAAGAGCCTATACATTCCTACCTAACGTGCTCTGAGCTGGGCCTCCAGCCCCTGCAAACCGGAGAGCCCTGCCTCACTGTCTGAACGACAGTTGCCATTCTCTTGGCAGGTCCAGCCTGTCCCTTACCAACAAAGAACAAAGGGAACTCTGAAATGACGGCTTTGTTTACAAGTCTTCAAAGCTTTTTTATTTTCTTTTTTGTATGTCAGGAGCAGAGGGATCTGTCCATCTTGCTCGTTCCTTCTTGGTAGACTGTCATCACCGTTTTCCCCAGGCCCCTGTTTAAATTTACTTATGTACATTTTTTTTGTTTTAATTACCAGTTTCCATGTTCATTCCATCCTCTATAGGCAATATCCTAATGTACTTGATATGTATTCTTTAATATGTAAATAATCTTTTTTTAATATATTTTATTGATTTTTTACAGAGAGGAAAGGAGAGAAATAGAGAGTTAGAAACATCGATGAGAGAGAGACATCGATCAGCTGCCTCCTGCACACCTCCTACTGGGGATGTGTCTGCAACCAAGGTACATGCCCTTGACCAGAATTGAATCCGGGACCCTTCAGTCCGCAGGCCATCGCTCTATCCACTCAGCCAAACCAGTAAGGGCAAATGTAAATATTCTTATTAGCTTTGCAATGTTGCCATGTGATATGTACTATTTTTTTAAATCCTCACCTGAGGATATGTTTTTATTGATTTCAGAGAGAGAGGAAGAGAAAGAGAGAGAGAAACATTGATGTGAGAGAGAAATGGATTGGCTACTTCCTGTACACACCCCCACTAGGGATCAAACCCACAACCTAGGTATGTGCTCTGACTGGGAACTGAACCCTCAACCTTTGGGTGTACAAGACAATGCCCAACCACCCAGCCAGGGGTTAATATGTACTTTTATATAAGTAAAAAATTGTATATAAATCATATCGCATATTTTTCTTCATGCTCAGCTCTGCGTTTTAAAGATCTATACATATTAGGGGGATTGTAAGAGATGAATTTAGTGCATCAACCAGATGCCCTTTAGTGACATAGTGCCATGACCCCCAGCTGTCGTTGAGTGGTGGCTAAAAGCCACTCACAGCTGTCACCTTCTCTGGAGAACTGCCAAAGAGAAGCCTACTAGCCAGGGGCATGACCTCACCCTCTTCCCAAGGCCTGAGAGATCCAGGGGTGCAAGGGCCTAGCCTCAAGGCGGGAACAACTCCTGCAGCGCTGCAGCGTGTGCCCAGAGCTCCCCTGGGGCTCAGGCTGCAGTGAGTCTCCAGCTGAGACCCCCTCCTCACTTACCCTTTCACTTCCTTAGCCTTTTCTTCCTTCATTCACTTCCTCCTAAGTACACTTTTCCCCAAAATCACTTAAACAAGAATCCCCCTATAGGCTCTGCTTCTAGGGACTCTCACCGGTGGTGGGGACCAGACATTATCTTCTAAGCTGGATGCTTTTAAGTGGGCCAGGGGTTCTATTATTAACTGAGCCAGGATGGAGGGCAGAAACCATGGCCATCCTGCCCAAACCAGCACATGCACTGACCGACAGGCACTCGGCTTGCTGCTGCCCGTTGCCGCCTAATGTCCCACAGGATACATCCAGCACCTGCTGTCTACTTGCTCCCCAGGGACACACACCTAGGTTTGCTCTAACTCGCTGCTACTAACAAACAACAGCAACAAAACTGCAGAGAAATCCTCGGACATGTCCCCTAGCAGACTTGTTCTAGAATTTCTCTAAGATTGTGGAGCTGAAGACACAATTCACATGAGCTATTTTGGCCTCCAAAAATTTTTCCCAAGTGAGAATTCCAGCCCTCATGCAAGGAGGCATGTGGCACAGGGTTTCTCCCTGTGTCTTCTATCTTAGTAAAACCCCTGTGGCATTTAGCGGGAGCTCCTGAGGTTCCCTCAGGAGATGATGTTTGACTCAGCTCTGAGGGATGGGTCAGGGTTAACCAGGGTTGTGGGGTGAGAAAAAGGTTTAGTAAAGGAAACAATGTATTCATTCATTTATACAAATATTTATTGAGCACATATATTTAAAGGCCTTGTGGTCTCAACAGATAATAAGAACAGTAAACATTTGTACTGCTCTCAAGCCCATTCTCTCACAAGGATCAAAAACCCAGCACCACCTGGCTTATGAGAGGATATGCCTTCTATGAGTTAAGGAATTTCTCCTACACTGGCACTTCTCAAGCTGAACATTCATGTGGATAATCTGGAGACCTGGTAGGGCTGGTGCAGGGGTGGGAGTGGGGGGGACCTGAGATTCTGCATAGGCCCCCAGGCGATGCTGATGCTGCTGATCTGGGGACCACACCTGGATTTAAAAGGGTTGCAAAACCTCAATACCATTATCACATCCAAACAATCTATATTCAAACTTCCCCACTTGTCTGAGCATTTTCTTCAGAAAAATGGTGTCATCGAGAATGATACATTCCACTTGGTTTTCACCTTTCTGTAGTCTCCTTTCATCTACAACTATTTCATGGATTGTTTCTTTCTTTCATGGTACAGAAATATATTTTTAAATATATTTTTATTGATTTCAGAGAGAGGAAGGAAGAGGGAGAGAGCGATAGAAGCATCAATAATATGAGAGGTTCGCCGAGACCGGTTTGGCTCAGTGGATAGAGCGTTGGCTTGTGGACTGAAAGGTCCCAGGTTCAATTCCGGTCGGGGGCATGTACCTTGCTTGCGGGCACATCTCCACTGGGGGGCGTGCAGGAGGCGGCTGATGGATGTCTCTCTCTCTCATCGATGTTTCTGACTTTCTATCTCCGTTCCTCTCTGTAAAAAATCAATAAAATATATTTTAAAAATAATAATAATAATAATGAGAGGTTCATTGATCGACAGCCTCCTGCACAGCCCCTACTGGGGAGTGAGCCCAAAACCCAGACATGTGCCCTGACCAGGAATGGAACTGTGATCTCCTGGTTCATGGGTCAACCCCTGAGCCACACCAGCCAGGCAGTACTGGCATTTTTTGAGTCCAGGTTGTCTTGTAGAATGTGCCACAATCCTGACTTTTCCAGTTTCCTCATGAGTAGATGCAATTTAAACATGTTTGACAAGATTACACAGGTGGTGTCCTCCACATAGCATTGCAACTTGCCATTTTGTTCCATCCTACCTGGTGATGCTAAGTTTGATCCTTTTGTTAGGGGAGTGACCACCAGATCACTCCAGATCAAGGAAACATCTTTCTTTTATAATGAATAAATAATCTGTGGGGCAATACTTAAAATGGTATGAATATCCTGTTCCTTAACAGCCTTTCTCTCAATAGTTTTAGTATCCATTGATGATCCTTGCTTCTTATTTTCAAAACTATTTAAGCATGTAATACTGTGTGCCAAGTGTGTGTGTGAGTCTGTGTGTGTGGAAAAATTTTTTTTAATTGTAAATGCATTCATAATGACTGAATCCTATATAATAAAAGGGTAATATGCAAATTGGCCCTAAAAGCAGAATGACGGGGAATGACCAGTCACTATGACACGCACTTACCACCAGAGGGCAGACACGCATGCAGGAGTTGCCCCCTGGTGGTCAGTGCGCTCTCACAGTGGGAGCTCTGCTCAGCAACAAGCCTCATGGCTGCGAGTGCAGCAGCAGTGGCAGGAGCTTCTCCCGCCTCCTCCACAGAGTTAAGGATGCCCAGAGGGATGTCTGACTGCCAGCTTAGGCCTTATCCTCCGGGGAGCAGGCCTAAGCCGGCAGGTGGACATCCCCCGAGGGGTCCCAGATGGTGAGAGGGTGCCGGTTAGGCTGCGGGATGCCAGCCCACCCCTACCCCGAGTGCATAAATTTTCAATGGCCTACCTGCTGAATAGCTTGGTATAATAATAAGTGAAAAGAGGTGGAAGAAAGACTACATTTGTTCTTTGGAACAAATATTTGGTAATTTATCTATCCCAGGCTCTAAACAACCTCCATTCTTGATGTCAGCTCAGATCGCCTCTTGGAAAAGCAGCCTAATACAGGAGACACTCACCCTCAGACTGTCTTATCCCTATCTCTGGAAAATATCAAGACAGGTAGACCCACGCCGGAAATCCAACCCTTGACAGGAGCTTTCTGAACTTGGGTCAACCCGTCAGTTCCCTGGGTCATATTCACCACCTCCCACCCTGGAGTGTAAAGGGAGATGGCCAGATCTGCCCTGGGCCAAACTAAATCCAGTGCTCGGCCTAGCGCGAAGCAGGGGTGTCTCTGATTTCCGACTGCATGCTCTCAGATGAGGAGGCTCAGAGCCAGGAGGGCCAGTTGCCTGAATTATTGATGGATGAATTCATCAGGCATGCTGCCTTCTCCCATTCACTGAGGTAGGTCCAGCTTCTTGACACCACCTGCCCGGAACTAAGCTACTCTGGCCCAAACTCCTTTGCCTTCTGTGTAGCTAGAATGTTGGAAAGAGTAGTCTTTGGAGTCTTACAGACCTGAGTTCAAGTCTCTCCTCTCCCACTGCTGACTGTATAACCTGGAGTAGCTACTTCACCTCTGTGAGGCTTAGTTTAGTCATCTATAAAAGTGGACCAATCATCCCTTACTAGCGTGATTGGGATCAAAGAAGACACCCATAAAGTTACCAGCACAGTGCTCGGAAAATATTCGGCAAACAACCCTACTATTCAAACTTCTATAGTCTGACTCCTTGCCTTGGTCTCCCCTCACCATGAGCCCTTGCTCCAGCCCCTCCTCACCACCTGCTAATCTTGGACCAAGCCGTATGGTTTTACACCACCCGTGCCGTCTATCAATCCATTGCCTCTCAGCTTTAAACCCACTTTTTTGCCAGCTCTGTGTTACTGGAGCTGAGCCTTGTAAAGACTTCTCCTTGGGGTGCTCTCCCTCCCTCCCAGGGGCAGGCCTGCCCGCGCCTTTCCCTCTCTCCTCCTCTCCCCACTTCTCCCTTCCCCCAGGCACATCACCTTTAGCTTCCTCCCATGCTCTAACGGCCCTTCCTTTACCTCCATAACTCATTTCCTAAGCCCATTTGAGAGGGCTAACTTGAAACGCAGGCAGACAGGGCAGGGGTCCAGGGGAAAACAAAGGCAGGTGGGACATAGGCCCGGGGCAGACACGGCCAATTGAGCAGCCCAATCACAGAAACCAACCAAGCAGAAATAACAAAATGTTTCTGGGCTCAAAGCGGGAGGCAAAGGAAACCAAGGGAGGGCCTGCAACAATAAGGTGTATGAACGCATAGAAACAGGGAAAGTTAACATAGGGACAGAGAAAGAACACATAGAAACAGGGAAAGTTCAGCATAGGGACAAAGAAAGAACACATAGAAACAGGAAAAGTTCAGCATAGGGAGAGAGAAAGAGCACATAGAAACAGGGAAAGTTAACATAGGGACAGAGAAAGAACATATAGAAACAGGGACAGAGAAAGAACACATAGAAACAGGGAAAGTTCAGGTCCGTTCCTGGGACTCAGTCAGGTGACAACATGGACACAGAAACAGGCTTGTAGCAAATATTTACCCCTGGACTACAAGGCTTTAACGGACAGCCCATGACTGGGGAGTCTGAATCAGCTTGTAATAATTTCCCACACTTTTGCTTAAATCTTCTGGTCCGCGAAGCTCATTCTTCAGGGTCTCAAAACACAACCCCGGGGGAAAAAACCTCGGCTCACCGTTCTGGTTACCGGCTTCTTCCAGGAATTACTTCTACCTCTGTAATTTACCAAATAAATGTTCTCTTGCAGTAAATAAAAAGATTTCTCCTTTGCCAGCGGGCAGGATAAACCTTTTCAGTGGAGTGTACTGGAAGGCCCTGGAGGAGAAGGGATCTTCCCTTCCTGGTTCTGGGTCGCTCCCTCCCTGGGTCCTGGGAAGCCTGCTTTCTTCCCCACGGCTTGGCTCAAGTTTCGCCAATGCTGCTAAGTGCCTGCAGGTTGCAGCTTTCTCCAGTTTGCCCAGCACACTTTCTCCAGCTTTTAACTAGGGCAGCAGTAACATAGCCAGGAGCCCCAGGCAGCATGGGCCTGCAGCCAAGTCCAGGCCCATACCCGCTCCTCATCCCTAGACACACACACACACTGGGAGCCCCACAGGGCTGTGCATCTACAGAGACAGCCACATGATCTTCTTCCTGTGGAACTGTCTGGAACCACCCTGGCCCAAACCACATACAGACGTGTAGTGGGTTCCAGAGAGGGAGGCCTCTCTAAATTACTTATCTCCATTAACTTGCCATGTAACATATAACTAAACACTAGCATCTTAGAGACTTCCTATTTTATTTATTTTGTTCATGTTATATATTGTTTTCCCATCACCAACACACCACCTCCCATTCCACCAAACTAAAAATGCAAGTTTAATGAGGGTAGGGACAGACATTTGCCTGTATTGTTGAAACCAGACAACCAATGGGCATGGGCCGCCTGTCACTGCTTCAGCCAATTAAACAGAGACAGGGTTGAATCAGATATGAATGTTTATTCCGATACTGCCGGCAGTATGGGAGAGCAGCAGGTCCTCCACAAAAGTCTGCTCTGCAACATCCCATAAGCCACCTGCTTATATTGAGGAGAAGAGCAAAGATTACATGGGGAAGTAGGGATTACACGCGTGGGGATGTATGCCATTTGGACTGGGGTGGGCCTCCATTGTTTGGGCAACAAGATCATTCATCCTCCCATGAAATTGGGTAGTTCTTGAATGAGAAGGAACCACATTCCAAGTTGGTTCCCAGGTCCAAGGTTGACTGCCAGGTCTAAAGTTGACTCCCAGATCGCCGGGGCGTACAGTTCCCAGTCAGGTTAGAACTTCTTTTCTTTCATCGGAACAAGGCCATCACGGTTAACAGAGCATGATTAATAATTTCTTATAACTATAGCTCGTGCCCAATATTCTATTTTCCCCCCTAACATTATTCCTTCTCTGTGTCCTCAGAGCCTACGACAGTACCTGGCATATAATGGGACATTCAAGTATTTAAGGAGTGAAGGATCAATGGAATATTGGATGAATGCATGCGTGGGTAAATACATTTTTAGTTAAGAGGATTAGGATCTTTGGGGCAGTCTGGTCCACTGAGGTCGTCCCCTGAGACTGAGAATAGGGTATGTACTCTGGTCTCCCTCAGGATGGATGCCCATGGCAGGCAGGGGTCTAGGGATGCTTTCTTGGATCTCCTTTAGCAAGTTGCTTAGCAACCGGCCGCCGTGCCCTCCGCCTCCGCTAGAGGGCGCTCGGGCGGAGAGACGTGCACGCGTGCGCGGCCCTGGCGGCGCGGGCGGCACGTCACTTCCTGTTTCTTTAGGGGAACGTGGCTTTCCCCGCAGTGCCCATCTCCTGATGCAGCGGCCGGAACTGGGATCGGACCCGGAGCGCAGCTTCGTGATGGACTCAGACCTCAGTGACCCGCATAACGCCAGCGCCGAGACGGGCAGCCCGGCCAACGGCACCGCGCGGCCGCCCTCCACGCCCGAGGGCATCGCGCTGGCCTACGGCAGCCTCCTGCTCATGGCGCTGCTGCCCATCTTCTTCGGCGCCCTGCGCTCCGTGCGCTGCGCCCGCGGCAAGGTAGGGTCGGCGGCGAAGCCGGGTGCTTTCCACCCGCTCCCGGGAGGCGGCTGACAGGGGCGCGCCCCGCCCGCCCGCCCGCCGGAGAAGAGACAGGCAGCTCCTTTCCCTGCGCCTGAGCCCCAGCTCTCCCCACCCCTGGCCCACCTCCCGGCATGGCCTTGGGCGCGGCAGCCTCGGGGGCTCTGACCCGCGGTCCGGATGGGGGCCTGGGTTCCAGCGCTGCCAGCCGACCCTCACTCCGATGCTGGTCCTAATTGCTCTGAGCCAGCTAGACCCAGCCCGGCCCCCCCTGGCTGTTCCATCCCGCCTGAGACAGTCACCCCCTCCCGTCTCCGCATCACCCCACCCTGTCCCTGGTGGCGCGCTGGTCCCGAGGACTCGTGAGTGATGCAGCCTCGTGTCATCCCTCTGCCAGGGGCCCTGCCACACCCCATCCCAGGGCATTGTCTAGCATCCAGGCCCAGCCCTGGACCCGGACACCTGTCCAACTGGAATCCGGGGCTTGTATTGTAGTGTGCTCTCCCAGCATCTCCAGATCAGGCCCTGGTCCCTGCCTCAAAAAATACATCATCATCATAATTTTTTTTTTTTTTACGTGGGAGTATAGCCCCAGTTTACAGTTTTTCACATCACTTCCTGGAACCAATTTCAGTCGGCCAGCCCCTCAGTACCTGGCAACTTGGTGCCTCCCTGTTTGACCAGATGTAGACACCTTATATGACCGGTGTCCTCTCCCTGACAACCAGCTAACCTTGTCTGACCTGAGCCTAGACCCTACCTCAAAGTAGCCTTTCTCTTTAGGCACCTCACACAGTCCCTCCACCGAATGGCCTACCTGCTGAGTAACTGCACTGCTGTTGGCACCCCGAGTGAGACCAGCCACTCTGCACCCCTGGCTTTCCTCAGCACCTGCACCCCTCCTCTTCCTGTCCCCACCCTCCCCTAAATTAAGCCCTCTCTAGCCCACCGTACCAATGGCTTCTCATTTCCTGGCACCCAGTTTTAAGCGGAAGCTGCCTTACCCCAAGAGGGCAGGCCCACAAGGCAACTGCCGCTTTTGAAACTGCTCATACCCACCTTCTTGAAACATTACCCAGCTTGAGCAGTGGCTGAAGCCTGCCACCTTTCTTCTCTAACGTGCAAGGACTCAGATGCTGGTCCTCTCTGTGGTCAGATGCCGAGAGGAACAGGCTGGAAGGTTGGCCCCATGTACTGCTCCTTTTAAGCAGAGTTCAGGTGGCCTTCAGCCCCCCTCACAATACTTTCTGACAGACAACTTTGGTGCAGGGATAAGCTCTGAAATAGACCAGGACCAAGGAGGTAAGGGGCAGCATGAATACTGGGCTGGGCAGTTTATCTGAGAGGCTCCCGAAACTGAGTAATGCTTGGCAGCTTCTCTGCATAGGGATCACTATCTCTTCAGAAAACACCTTCCAGGCAACAAAATTTCCTGAACTTCCACCATTGTCTAGGTTGTGGGGATGCTGCCGAGATGAGTGGTTCTGAGCCCGGTCACCGGGGATTTAGGTGTCTGGACAAGGGAGGAATAACTAGCTCTGTGACTGCATTACAGGTAGTGCTCAGGGTTTGAGGAGAAAGGCTGGGCACATCTGGGGCAGAGCAGGGCGATTTTGTGCTGAGAAGACATTCTAGGAATGAGGACTCCAGGTAAGTAGGGGTGCGAAGCAGTGTAGAAGATGCTTTGGCTGGAGCAGAGGGTCTGGAGAGAAGAGAGCTTTATATCCACTGTTGCCCCCAGCACCTCCTGCAGGACAGCAGGGGTTGGAAGACAGGGCGTGAAGTTGGAAAGGGCCTAATCCTGACTTAGTAGCCTCCCACCACTGGGATATTCTAAAGTTTACCAGGCCTTTACCCTCTTTTGTTCTCCCAGCAACCGAGTGTGGTGAGCAGGGCCAGGTTTATTATCCCATTGTACGGAAAAAGAAGCTGAGGATCGAAGAAATGGCTTCTTCGAGATCACTCTGCCACATAGTGACAGAACCGGGTGCCGCTGCTAGTCCTCGTCTGGAGCCCTCTCCTTGATACACAGGTGCCCCTAAATATAGAATCCCATGTAGGTGCCCCTGCATGATACACAAGTGGCATTTTGGCCTAGGGAAAGAACTGGCCAAATGACTTCCCTTTTCTGCCCTGGGTCATGCTTCCCCCGTCATTGAGCAGGGAGAGAGGAAAGTCAATATGGGGGCTCAAGAGTTTTGGTTTCCCATCAGTGTTAAACCCCTAAGCCAGCTGAGAGAGGGCATGTGAGGACAAAATTCTCCCTGAGACCAACTTGTCCATAACAGGCAGGGCAAATTAATGAAATGAGGAGGAGAAGAAAGTGGGGCATCCAGGAGGGTGTTGGGAAGAAGTAGGCATGGGGGCCCATCCCTGTCAGAGACCTGTGTTCCCAGAGAAGAGCAGATCCCAGACCCAGCAATAGCTGCACAGCAGATTCCTTCAAAAACACTTAGCCTGTAACTCCGAGGAGCCCCTCAGCCAACTGGCCTGGGCTCCTGCTCTGTGCAAGGCCCTGGGCTAGGTACCAATGGTACAGAACAAAAAAGGCCAAGCCCGGCCCTCACAGTGCGCAGTCACCAAAGAGAAACAGATGTGCAACCAGCCAACTAAACAGAATGCTGATGTGCCTCCAGAATTGACAGCAGTTGTCTTTGTGTGGAGGGTAAGAGTTCAGCAGGAGGTACAGGAAGAGAGAGAGGTCTGGGAACACAGGGGAGATGGGGAATAATGTGACATGAGCCCAGTGCAGGGGCTTGGATGGGGGACAAGAAGATACTTAGAAAGACCTACAGGTTTTCTGAGGTACTGAATCCTGAAGACAGTGCAACAGTTAATCTTCATAGCTACAAAAGTACTACACAGTAGCTCTTCACGGGAGGGAAATTCAAACCATATAGAAATGAAAGGAAAAGACTTCTCAGTACCACTCCTTGGAAATAACACAGTTGGCTGGTATGTAACCTTCCAGAACTTTTTCTGTGTTTATACAAGCATATGTGTGTGCCCGTGTGTATATCCATATGTAAATTTATTTTTCTAAAAATTGGGATTTATAGGGCATAATGCTTTGCAACTTAATTGTGTGTATGTGTTTTATTTAACAATGTCTTGGTCATTTTCCTGTGTCAGTACACATGGATCTACCTCATTGTCCTACGGCAAGGAGGGTGGGTAATCCATGCCCATGGTATAGAATTTCAAAAGAACAGAGGGGTGCACAACAAGTCTTCCCCCCCGACCACCACCAGTGGTCTACGTTCCCTCCCCAGAGGCAGACCTGTTACCTGTTTCCAGAAGATTCTGTGCCTTTACAAATAAACATGCTTTTCCCCACTTTTGCTATATAACTGTTATATTTTATTATATATGCACTTTTTTGCACCTTTCTTTTTTTTTCATTGAATATATATTGGTGATAAATATATCAGTACCTATGGAGTGGTGGTCCTGCCTGCATGCCGAAAGCATGACTCAGCAGCACCTGGGAATTTGTGAGAAATGCAAATTCAGAATGAGACACTCAGGTGACCCCACAGTCTGTTTTCACCAGCCCTCCTGGTGGATCTGATGTGTGTTGAAGTGTGAGAACCCTGGCTTAGAGTCCTCCGCGGTTCGTTGAGGTTGTGTCGGTCCTTTGCCGTCACAAGCCAGGCTGAAATCAATCTTGCACAGTCATTTCATACTTGTCTTTGTATTTGTAGGATAAATTCCTTGAAATGGATTTGCTGGGTCAAAGGCAAAGTGTTTTAACTTTACCAAACTATCCACCAGGGGGATTATACCAGTTTAGTCTCCCACCACCAATATCCTGGATTCCTGTGTAATGACTGCTTAGTGTCCGTTAGCTGGAGTGTTTGCACAAGTATGTGATACATTCAGGTCTAAGCTTCAGAAAGCGCTCCTGGCAGGGCAGTAATGGATAGGAGGGAGAAAGGAAAGAGGCTGGTGAGGTGGCTGAAGGCAAAGAATTGGGGTGAGAGGCTAGTTTAGCAAATGCTTAGGAAGCAGAATTGTGGCAGGTGGGTGAGTGACGTAGTAATGAGGAGAGAAGACCCTCAGTCTCCAGCTGAGCGGCAGAGTCGCAGAATGGTCCATGAGTTCCAGAGCGTCTCTAGAGCCTGGCTGGCAGCGGTATCCCACAGCCTGAGCTGAACCAATGACTGGAAGCCGGGCATCTCTCTTTCCTCACTGCTCTTGCTTCCGCCCTGATAACTGAACATCCAGAATGTCGCTGGAAACTAAAATTATGTCTGCTACTTGTTTCAGCGTGTCTCCCCCTACCTCCCCCTTTCTCATTATGTTTCATGTGTCAGGACCTATTGCATTCGAATAGGAGTGTCTGGTCTAAAAAAATTCAAATTGAATTAGGAGAGAATCCTAACAACATTTAGTGTTTTTGTAACTATAAGGTTTAACTGTTCTCTTCCCAGCATCTGTTTCTCAGAAAGGTCTCAGGCTCCCTGAGCATTTTGTCACAACTTTCCAGCAGAAATTTCTAGATAGGAAAGGTAGAGGATACCTAGAGAGTAATAGCCAAGAGTTTGGGCTCTGGAACCAGATGGCTGCAGTGTGAATCCTGGCTCTGCTGCTTGCCAGCTGTATGACCTCAAAGTAAGTCATTTCACTTCTCTGAGCCTCAGTTTCCTCATCTGTAAAATGGAGCTACTAAGCATACCTGCTTTGTAGGGTTTTTGTGAGGTTGAAGTCATGTAAAATGCCTAGAACAGTGCTTGGCCCCTAAAAAGCTCTCAGTAAATGTTATCCTTATTACTGTTACTGTCAGTCGAATTTCAAGTCTCCCATTCTGACTCAGCGTTACAGCATGGGTTATTTATAACAGTCACTCACAGAAGAGACCTAATTCCTTTGTATCGTGGAGCATCTGTTCAACCTTGGTTTGTCATCAAATAATATTAAGCCTCTTCCTGCCCAGGATACTGGGCTGAAATGAAAGGAATATGTGGAAATGAGCTCTAACATTGGTAGGCGAAGCCAGAGTCCCCTGGATACTTTCACACCAGTGTGGTTGGCCTTCAAGGTCTTGCTTAAGTGGCTTCTGCTCCAACCACTTCTGATATGCCTCTACTTCCATGCAGAAGTAGTGCCTGTTTGCTTTCTCATGATCCCCTTGTATATAATAATATAAAGTGTTTAGACAGCTTGAGTGACGTGCTCAAGGCTGAGCACTAGATACTTCCAGTGCAGAAATCCTAGTCTCCTGACAAGTCATACTACAGCTGAGGAAGTTGAGGCTCTGAGAGAGTAACTCCCAAGATCCCACAGCTGGGGAGGCAGAGCAGGAAGCAGACTGATTGGGCTTTCTGACAGCAGAGCCCTCTCAACTATTTGGCATGTGTGCCATGTATCAGACCAGTATACGTGTCTTATTTTGTTACATGTCACTGTGTACGGTGATATTCTGCCATGTATCAGACCCATATACATGTCTTATTTTGTCATGTGTCACCGTGTATGGTGATATTCTCTTTACTGCCAAGGTCTTGGCTGACTTGCCTGTGAACTCTTTGAGGTCAGGACCTAGTTTGGGGGTGGGGGTTGTTTTTTTGAGTGTGTACTCACACTACTGCTACACAGAAAACAATTTGTGGAGGTACACAGAGCGGGTGAGGAACTTGGCCAAGTCCCCAAGCACACTCCTGCCAAAAGCAGAAACCAAGGGCTGAGAGAGAAGAGGGAGGGAAGATAACTCTGCCTCTCAGTGCCAGTGTTGCTCACCCCCGTCCTCCCACCTCCCAGCAAGGCTGCCAGAGAGTGACTCCCACAGAGCTGCCGCTGGGGCTCCTACCCTGTGTCTGGGCTCTCAGCCATGCCTGAGAGGAGGTTGGGGGAAGGGGGCCTCCCTGACCATCGCAGCTCCTCATGTTCACAGCACCTTACAGTTTGCCAGGCTCTTACACATCCCATATCTCATTTGATTTAAGCCCCTTGCCCCTTTTAGAAGTAAGTTTGACAGATGTGTAAGTGATTTGCCTCAGTCACCCAGCAAGCAATAAATACCTTCGTATACTTCATATGCATCATTTTGCACATGTATGAATTATAACTGTGGGAAAAATTCCCAGAAGTGGAATTGCTTGGTCAAAGGGTATGTGCCTTTGTGCTTTTGGCAGCTATTGGCCAATGTGCTCTCTATGGGAAGAACCTGTCAGTAGTGTGGGTCAGCCCATTTTCCCCAGAGCCTCACCAGCTCAATGTATGATCAGATGTGGATTTTGTCATTTTGATGATGAAGAATGGAATCTCAGTGTACTGTAATTTGAGCTTCTCTTATTAAGAGTGAATATGGGATAGGAACCAAGATGGCGGCATAGGTAAACACCTGAACTGCTGCCTCGCACAACAATTTCAAAACTACAATTAAAAAACAAAATGGACATCATCCAGAACCACAGGAAGTCTGGCTGAGTGGAAATTCCACAACTAGAAGGGAAGAGAAAAGCACACTGAGACTCACAGGAACTGCAGAAGGCAGAGGTACCGAGGCATGCATGTGGAGAGGGCAGGCAATTGAGTACGTGGCTGGCTTTCTCAAGTGGGAAGGAGACAAAAGCTCCCAACTGCACTGAACTACAGTTCTGGGTGAGACTCTGGGGACTCGACTCATTCAGGGAGAAACTGAACTGTCTGGCAGCGGGCAGAACTCGAGGGCGGTTCTCTCAGAGGTGCTTGCAGCGATTACCACAGGACACTGAGACACAGGGGCCTATTAGGACAAGGCTGACAGGACACCAATGCTGTCTGCTCCGCCCTGAGACTCCACCCCATCCAAGCTGAGCACAGAGGCTTTTGCAAGTCTTCTCCCAAAAGGGTATCTCCAGCACAGAAGTTCTCTCAGCATAGACACAGCTGATCCTCACAGCCAACTGGCCTGAAGGTCAATTCCAGTAATACCAACAACAATCAAGGCTTAACTACAGCAGGACTGTGCACACAGCCCACAAAGAGGTGCACCAAGAGTGTCCATCTCAGGTAACTGGGGAGGCTGAGCCACTGGGCCCTGTAGGACACTTAGCACACAAAGCCACTCTATCAACTTAGGGAAGCAGTGAAAATGCAGGGACAAAGAAACATCACAAATGAAAGAAATATGGAGGAAAGCAAATGACTGGATATAAAGTTCAAAACAATGGTTATAAGGTTTTTCAAGAATCTTCTAGAAAAGGCCCATAAATTTAGCGAGACCCTCGAGGATATGAAAAAGAACCAAATAGAAATTAAACATACACCTGACTGAAATAAAAAATATTATATAGAGACCTAACTAACAGCAGACTAAAGGAACACAAAAATCAAGTCAAAGATTTGAAATACAAAGAAGCAGAAAACACAACCGGAAAAGCAAAAAGAATCCAAAAATGTGAAGATAATGTAAGGAGACTCTGGGACAACTTCAAGCATACCAGCATCAGAATTATGGGGGTGCCAGAAGAAGAGAGAGAGCAAGATTCTGAAAACTTATTTGAAGAAATAATGACTGAAAACTTCCCCCATCTGGTGAAAGAAATAGACTTAAAAGTCCAGGAAGCACACAGAACCCCAAACAAAAGGGATCCAAAGAGGACCACACCACACCAAGACACATCATAATTAAAATACCAAGGGCAAAAGACAAAGAGAAAATATTAAAAGCAGCAAGAGAAAAACAGTTACCTACAAGGGAGCACCCATACCACTGTCAGCTGGTTTCTCAACAGAAACTATGCAGGCCAGACGGGAGTGGCAAGAAATATTCAAAGTGATGAATAGCAAGAATCTGCAACCAAGATTACTCTACCCAGCAAAGCTATCATTCAGAATTGAAGGTCAAATAAAGAGCTTCACAGATAAGAAAAAGCTAAAGTAGTTCATTACCACCAAACCAGGATTATATGAAATGCTGAAAGGTACTTTTTTAAGAAGTGGAAGAAGAAGAAAAAGGTAAAGATAAAAGTTAGAACAACAAATACATGTCTATCAACAAGTGAATCTAAAAATCAAGTGGATAAAAAATCTGATGAACAGAATAAACTGGTGAATATAATAGAATCAGGGGCATAGAAAGGGAGTAGACTGACAAAACCCCAGGGGAAAGGGGTGTGAGGGTGCAAGAAGAGACTGGACAAAAATCGTACACCTATGGATGAGGACAGTGGGGGTCAGGGATAAGGGCAGAGGGTGGGGTGGGAGCCAGGTGGAGGGGAGCTATAGGGGAAAAAGAGGAACAATTGCAATAATCTGAACAATAAAGATTTATTAAATTAAAAATTAAAAAGTGAACTTTGGCTAAGTGGACTGAATGGTCCCAGGTTAGATTCCCGTCAAGGGCACATACCTAAGTTGCAGGCTCCTTCCCAGCCTGGGCACTGGTCAGGGCTCATGCAGGAGGCAACCAATCAATGTGTTTCTGTCTTTCCCTCCTTCTTCCACTCTTGTTCTTTAAAAATCAATGGAAAAATATCCTCAGGTGAGAATTTGAAAAAAAGTGAAGATGAACATTGTTCCTGTGATTAAGAGCCCTTTGTAGTTCCTGATCTGTGGATCTTCTTCTCTATAGAGCATGTGCAGGTTACAATTTGACAAACCTTCCCATTGGCCCTCCCCCAGAGGACCAGCTTGTACACAAATGAGTAACATGTAAACATCCCTTTTCACCACCCCTCCCATCTTCTGTGATCATTTAATGGGTTTCCTCCTCTATGCCCCTATCCCCTGCGCCTTCTGAAACCTTCCACCGTGATGCGTGAGGGCTTCCCTGGGCCAAATACCTCTCGAGGCAGCTTCCCCCTTAGCTTTTTTTGTCCTGTTGGTTTTTAAGAGGCAGCTGTGAGCCAAACTATTAATGAGACTACAGCTGAACATGATTCCTTCTCTTATGGATGCTGGTGCCTTATTCACAGGATGGATGTGATGGTGGAATCTCAGGCACCCTGATGAGTGTGACTCTTGTGGAGAGAACGTCTCTTTGGCATGAGCAAAAGTCTAATCTGGTGTTGCAAGAACTTTTCAGTAGCTATGATATAAAATAGAATTAGTCATAAAGTGCAGTGAGAGTTGTACTTGTGAAGCAGGCTTACCCCAGTGGGGGAATCTGAAAAAGCTTCATGGCAGTGACACTCACTGGGTGCTTGAAGACTGAGGGTTTTGCCTAGCAGAGGGCATGGAGAGCATCGTGATTCCGAACGCTTCTCACTTTGCGTTTTTAATATTCTACTATTGATGAGTTTTCATTAGGGAGTCTTTTGGTATGAATTCTACAGAGCTGTTTAATTCCTGTGTTTGCACTATTACTCCATTTCCAATTTTTCCATATTTATAATACTGAAATTATTTTTATTGCATTCAGTTATTTTTCATGTAAACATTTATCCTCTGTCAGCTCTTTACCCAGATCACATTCTTGCCAACGATAGCATCTGTCATTGTAAATTTAATTACAACTTTCACTCTTACCAGATTCGGTTTTCCCAAATTTCTTAAGTTTTAAGTGTTGTCAAGATTGGCTTCGTGCATAGAACGTCAGCTCACAGACTGAAGAGACCTGGGTTCCATTCGGTCAAGGGCACGTACCTTGGTTGCAGGCTCCTGCCCCACTCAGAGCACAAGCAGGAAGCAACCAATCTATTTCTCTCTCACATCAATGTTTCTCTCTGGCTCTCCCCCTCCCTTCCATTCATTCTCTCTAAAAATAATCAATGGGAAAATATCCTCCAGTGAGGATTACCACACACACACACACACACAAACGATGCTTCTCACCGTTGGTGCCTTCCCATGTGTGGGTCCAACCATTGTCCATTTTTTGGGTTGTTGGTTTATTTCCACTCAGTATTTATTACCTGCTGGATAAGAGATGAACCTTATTTACCTCTTAGCTCAACCATAAGAAAATTGGAAATTGTTCTCATGAGTTCTAGGACAACTCTGTTATTACCAGTTTCCAAGGTTTTTGGTTTTTGTTCTTGCTGTTTTTCAGTTATTATATTTCTAGTGGCTGCCTCTGCCATAGATCTTCTTCCCAGATAAGCTACATGTTGCATGGGGTCCTCCTTGGGCTTTGCCTGTCAGGGTCCAGGTTTCCTCAATGGCAAAATAGTGGCATCAGAGCATCTTGCCCCAGAGTGACTGGGCAGCACCCCTGGCAGAGGGAACAGCCTTAACAAAGCATGGAGTTAATTGAACAGGGGTGGGGAGAAGGGGGAAGGAGGTTATTGAGCTCCTGGAGCATCAACCTCTCACCAGTGTCCAGCCCTAGGAGGCCAGAACCACACCCCTGCTCAGTGGGCCCCTTTGTTCTCTCCTCTAGAATGCCTCGGACATGCCCGAGACCATCACCAGCCGGGATGCCGCCCGCTTCCCCATCATCGCCAGCTGCACGCTCTTGGGGCTCTACCTCTTTTTCAAAGTAAGTCTTCGCCACCTGTTGTGTCATTTGGTTTTAGTAACTTTGTTTTCTGTTGTTTTATCTTTTCCATCCTAGGAGATATGCATGTTCATCTATAGAAAATAAAAAGCAGGAAAAAAATCCTTAAAATTCACCCCTAGACCTACTTCCTAGAGACAGCCACTATTGGTGTTTTGGACTGTATCCCACCAATCTTGGCTTCTTTTCTGCATGAAGCTTTTTGGGGTTTTTTTTGCATGATACCGTTTGGTTTCATGGTGCTATTTATGTTGGGTTGGGATATAGCTTGTATCTCAGACATAACTTTGCCATACTAATTGCTTTTATTTTATTTTTTTTTAATTTATCGAGGTTTATTTTCCTAATAAAAGTTACACAGGCTCAGTGTTGAAAACTTGGAAAACACAGAAAAGTAAAAAGGGAAAAACATCAGTCATCCAAAATCCCTCTTCCAGAGACAGTCACAGAGTCCCTTTTGAGGTGTGTCCTTCCACTGTTTCTCCTGTGCATGGTTTTGCCGTAACTGTGACCATGTGGTGTATTCAGTTTCATAGCTGCTTTTTTCACTTCCCATTAATAACATCATAAGCATTCCCTCATGTTACTACAAACTCTCCTTAAACTATATTTAATAAAACATAACTTACTTTCTAATTATAAAAGTAATATAAATAGAAGACTTAAAGAAAAGGGGAAAATATCAAGAGAAATACACAAATGTAATTCCTTTTGACATTTTAGCCTGTCTCCTTTCAAGCTTCTGATAAGCATGTTTTTTAAAAGTACATCAAAGCACTTTTTGCCTGATCAGTGAAAATTCCTCAAGGACAACCTTTAACTTACAATTTCAAAATACCATGTCTAAGGTTGAAAACCTTTTTCAATCTAAGAAAGGTGTAATGAGCCATAATCCTCTCAATATAGTTTCTTATGAATCTACATAAAAGATTGTGTAGCCAAAACCGGTTTGGCTCAATGGATAGAGTGTCGGCCTGCGGACTGAAAGGTCCCAGGTTCGATTCCAGTCAAGGGCATATACCTTGGTTGTGGGCACACCTCCAGTAGGGGGCGTGCAAAAAGCAACTGATCGATGTCTCTCTCTCATCGATGTTTCTAACTCTATCCCTCTCCCTTCCTCTCTGTGAAAAATCAATAAAATACATTTTTTAAAAAGATTGTGTAGATCTATATTTGTGAAAATTTAAAAACAAATACGTTTCAAACATAATTCGATATTTATCATGGAGATATTTTTGTATCAAGACAATTAAATCTACCTCATTCTTTGTAACAGCTCTTGTGGTTCTGTTTTGTGTGTGTGTCCTGATGGGCGCTGAGTACTGGGGCATCCCTGCAGTGCTACCAGGAACATCTTTGTGCACATCTCATGGCACAACAAGGGCATCTGCAGTAGGATTACCAGGTCAAATAGCATCTCTGTTTGTAATTTGGACAAAGAGATTGTACCATTTTTGCATTCCCTCCAACAGTCCCAAGCATGCTGGCTTCCCTGTATCCTCACCTGCATTGGGTCGCAGCCAGATTCTTTGTTTTTACCAGTAAAATGGAATCGCTAAAGCCTGTTTCCTGGTCCATTGCTTCCGCATTGTTGGATCAGAACTACTCATATACATTTTTTTTTATTGATTTTTTACAGAGAGGAAGGGAGAGGGATAAAGAGAAACATTGATGAGAGAGAAACATGAATCAGCTGCCTCCTGCACACTCCCTATTGGATATGTGCCTGCAACCAAGGTACATGCCCTTGACCAGAATCGAACCCGGGACCCTTGAGTCCGTAGGCTGACGCACTCTATCCACTGAGCCAAACCAGTCAGGACAAAACTACTCTTTTTAAGGGTTTTAGAATATCCCTCCCCAAGCCTATCCACCATGGTTGGCTTACATCATCCCCCTCACTTTAAACAGAAAAAAATCATTTGGATTTTTACTCTTACCAATAAATAAGAGTGAATCAAGTAACAGTAGGTATTCATTCATTTTTTGTATTTGTGTTTTGTTTGTTTGTTTTTCTTTTTTTCCTGGACCTCAGGTGAAGCATTTATCAAATGCTTTGGTTTACAGCACAACAGCATCAATCTATGCCAGGTCCCCCTTTTTGTTCCCCACCCTCACCCCTTACACCTCCCCCCCCTATCCCTGGTACCCACCTCCATTTTCCACCTCCATTTCTCTTTCTGCCAGAGGTACCTACTCTAATGGTTTGATTTATGTCCTTAGATGTGTGTCTCCTTGTAAAAAATAAAAAACATGGCGTTGGTGCATCAGTATGTATTAATGAGGGTCTGGTTTCCATAATAGAGTTGGGCAGTACATCTCCCTCTGTTTCCTTTTGCTTTCCCCCTGTACCTTTGAGATCTCTCTGGGACTCTGTGTAGGCATTTAGCCCATTGCCTCTGACTTCACTTTTAGCAGATATTTCTCGGGTCTCTGTTGTGCTAAGTGCCAGGAATACACGTCCAGGGCTTTGCCTCAAGACCTTCTAATGTTTTTAGTACTTAGGATTCCTTCCTTGGGCCAGATTCCCCAGGAAGGGGTTTCTGGCAGCAGAGATATGCACATTTTTTTAAGGCACTGGATGCCGTTGCTTCGTTGCTCGGCCTGTCCTCCTCTCCTGGCAGGCAGGCCACAGCCTGCCTGTGCCAGAGGACACAGTACACCTCTTCCCCATGTCTCAGCATCCACGTCGACATTTCTGAAAGGCAGCTGCCTGGACACCCAGCCACCAGCCTCCTCCCGAACTCCAGACTGACAACTGGTTGGTTGGTCTATTTAACAGTGGCTGTGTCACGCCCCTTTCCTCCTCTCCTGAGTGTTAGAGTTTATACCATTTCTTAAATCATAAAATTTACCTGATCCCATCTCATCCAACACTGATTGCTTTGAAGCAGCTCATAAAAATTAAACTTTCTGGCAGCCAGCACACAAAGAAAGCAAGACTTGATGCACATTTCCTAGTCCACACAGGCCAACAAGAGGCTCAAAGATGCGGCCAGAGAGAAATTTTCCCAAGGGCCTCCATTGAAAGAACATACTCAATGTGAGAGGTACACCACATCGTCAAGTAAAACAACCCACGTGGCTATGTTCCTAGGTCTTTTTCTCATAGCGTTCACAATGTAGGGCACTGATTTGCCCATCCAACCACGCATTCTATAAACATTGATACAGCGCCTGCTGCACACCAGGTCCTGTACTAGATGCTGGGGACACCACAGTGAGAAAAACCTTCAACCCATCCCTGCCCTCAAGGAGTTTCTTGTCAAGTGGTAGAGACAGACACTCATAAGTGATCACAAAGGTAAATGGGAGGTTAGTCCTGGGAAGAGGACAGGTCTGTGAAGATAAGGTCTGTAGCACCAGGGAAGCACAGAATCATCCTGAAGGGAACCCTTGCTCTTGCTCAGACCCTCCATATTAGACAGCAGCACCTCCATACACATTGCCACTCAGCCAAAACCCCCAGGAGCCGTCTTGCTCCCTGCTTCTCAGCCTCATAGCCAGCCCCTCGCCACATTCTGCACCTGCAGTTCCAGAACACATCTGCATCTGACCACTGCAGCTCACTTCCCTCCATCCAGCCCAGGGGTCCATCCTCCCTCCACAGGATAATGCAGTGCCCTCCTCACATGCTCTGCTTCCACTTTTATGCTATAGACTGTCTTCACAACAGCAGCAGATAGATTCTCCCAGGCCCTCACAGCATAGCCCTCCAACTCCAACCTGTCTCACCCAGAGGAATCCACAGCCTTTTCACAGGCCTGCAGAGTGTGTCTCTTCCTGCCCTCCCAGCCTCATCCCCTGACAGTCTCCCCTTGCTCTCTCAGCTCCAGACTCAGGCCCTCACTATTCCTTGCACACATTAGCATGTACCCACCTCAGGACCTTTGCACTCTTCCTTCTACCTGAAATGCTCTTCCCCATATATCCTCACAGCTGTTTCCTTCATTAGGGTTCTATTCCAAAACAAGTGAGTGTTGTCCTGAGAGGGGGCTTTCCCTGGCTACCTGTCTAAATACCGCTCTCCCTACTTCTCTATCTGCTTGCCCTGCTATCTTTTCTTCTTAGCTCCCAGCACCACCTAATGTTATAGTGCACGTGGATTTCTTTTAAGATTCTTTCTCCCTCACTGGCACATGAACTCCATGAGCATCACCTCCATACATGAGGCAGGGACTTTTCTGCCTTATTCCTCGCTGAATCCCAGTGGTGAGCATGATGACCTGCACGTAGGAGGCAGTAAGCACGAGCTGTATTAATGAGGAATTTCCTCGCCATGTCAAGGAAAGCTGAGAGCAGAATGGTGAGTAGTGTTGGCCTAGGTGAAAGGAGGAGAGCATCCAGGCAGCATGTAGAGCAAGCGCGGGCGTGATGTGGGCTGCAGCAGAGCAGTCTGCAGTGGTCACCATCAGGGCCTGAGGCCACGGTGAGGATGGAGGCCTTGAGCTATGAGAGCAATGGGAAGCTGCTGCTGAGAGGCTGTAAGCAGGGAGCAACGTGATCAGATGGGCAGGTTTTAACAGATTCCAGAACAGCCCCACTTGGGAGAACCCAGTGTCCCTGTGGCCCACATGACAGCACATTATTGCCTCCCAGTTAGAGACCTTCCTAATCACAAATTCAGAAGGCGATGCCTTGAATGGGGCAGAACATGGCAGAGCCTTCCCAAAGTCTAGAATGAACAGCATGTGACCATTGATTGGCTTTGGAGCACTGTGGGAGAGAAGCTTCTCAGTGTCACTAACACCATAAGACCAAGAAGCAGCTGTCAGCGCTGGCTGCCATGACGGGCATCACCATGGAGGAGCTGTCCAGAGGGTGTGATGGGGACAATGGGGTAGGGCGCAGGTGACTCGTACAAGTGACTCAGGACCGTGGAGAAGGAAGCTGGAGGGTACCTCCTTAGGTCCAGATGGCCTTCTTGGGACTCTGAACCTCACATTCCCTCAACCACTATTCCTCTGCAGAACACTAGACACAATCCTGATGTTGCCTGTCTCCCGGTAATGGGGCCACCAACTGCAAACCCACAGGCTCCGTTGGAGGTGCACCTGGTGGTCCTCTCTTTTTTTCCCAGGGCCACAGAAACTGAAAGGTCCCCCACGCTGTCAGATTCTCCCCGATGCTGTGCCCCAACTCCAGAGGGGTGTGACGAGCCTTCAGAAGAGAAGTGCAGACTCCAGTTTCCTGCCAGCCTCCAGCAACCCTGACTTTCTGTGTCTCTTTGTATTTCCGCCTCAGATATTCTCCCAGGAGTACATCAACCTCTTGCTGTCCATGTATTTCTTCGTGCTTGGAATCCTGGCCCTGTCCCACACCATCAGGTCAGAAGGCATCTCTGCCACCTTTGGAGCATCTTTTTCAGGAGCCAGTACAGGCTCCTGGATGAGTACTTGATCTTTGGCATCATTCAGAGCCAGGTTTGAATCCTGGCTGAGAGACCCAAGGGAATCTTTCGCATGGGAGACCTAACGTAACCTCTCTGGGCCACAGTTTTCTTACAGGAGGTGATAAGAGTGCCCCCGGTTGCTGGGAAAGTAGTATTTGTGAGCAGTGATGTCATGTTACTTGTCACAATACTGAGCCGAGTAATAGCAGTGTCCCTGCCAGCTGTGAGATCCCGCTGCACCAAGCACTATGCAAGGCACCTCACACGTGATCTTCTTTCATGAGGGAGGGCGGTGAGTGAGAAGGTAGGAGTGCAGGCTCTGGAATTTGACTGCCTGGCTTTGAATCCAGACTCTGCCACTTAATATCCCTGTGACTTTGGGCCAGTTACTTAATCTCTCTGGCCTCCATTTCCTCACCTGAATGTGCAGGGAAATACTAGCACCCTTCCTCATGGGTCGTGTGGAAAGCTTTTATCACAGGATCTGTTACTGAGCACTTACTGTGCTCAGTAACTGCTAAATCTTACTATTATTGTACTAACCTGCCAGAAAACCTTATACGGTTAACTTTTGCTTTTAATCCTGTGTTAATTTGGAAACTAAAGCTCAAAGAGGTTAACAAATTTGCTAAGATCACACAGCTGATAGGCAGGAGAGCCAGGATTCAAAGTGTGGCCCCAGAGCCCATCCTCTTCCCACTGTCACCTGCTTAGATCGCCGCATGCTGGTGTCAGTTCACAGGTGATGAAGGATCTGGACAGTGATCCGCAGGGGGACTGCTGTTGGCATTTTGGACATGCTAGTTCTCTGTGCATTATAAACATTTGGCATTCCTCTCCCTCTTACCAAATGGGGAGTGTGCCCCCAACCCAACCACGAGCGCATCCCCATCTGTTTCCATCTGGCCCCTAGAAGTGGTAGTGTCTCAGGCTCAGAACCACTGATAGACCATGAGGTGGGCAGCCAACCAGGGAGAGTTTCCAAAAGAAAGGAATACAGTGGTACCTCGAGATACGAGTTTAATTCGTTCTGTAACCTTGAGGCGTGGGAAACTGAGACGCTCGAGTCGGGGTAAACTGGTGGGTTGTGTGCAGCCGGCCGATCTGCGCGATTACTCCTATCTCAAATGTTACTCCTATCTCAAAAATCGCTCGCTCATTGGCTCATATCTCAAAAATCTCGTATGTTAGGGCACTTGTATCTCGAGGTACCACTGTACAACTTGAACTCAGCTTGGAAGGTAGGAAACCTGGCAGAGGTGTGAAGGAGGGAGAGGCCAAGAACTGCAAGGTCTGTGCAAGGTGCGGGGGTAGTCAGAATCTTCCCCGAGCAGTCGGAGAGAATCTAGGAAAAAAAGAGAAGGATCTGCTCATAAGGACATTGAAAGCCAAGGTGAGTTTGGCCTCATTCCTCTAGGCAAGTTGTTGGCAGGACAGTGTTAGTCAAGAGCGTGAGCTCAAGAGGCAGATGGCCTGGCTCTGCCTCCATGATTTGTGTATGCTACTCCAGCTCCCTGAGCACCAGCTTTTTCACATATAAGATAGAGATCCTCCTGGTAGGGGCGTGGGACAGATCTAGCATGTTACAAATCTGTAACATGCCTCGAGCACAGTGCCAAGCCCCCACCATAAGTGAGCTGCTGGCCCAAGATCATAGCTGGGACTTGAACTCTGGTCTTTTTCTTCCTTTTTTCTTTTTTTCTTTTTTTTTTTTTTTTCCTCATTGATTTTAAAGAGAGAGGAAGGAAGAGGGAGAGAGAGAAACACCAATATAAGAAAAATTGGTTGCCTCTCCCACACACCCTAACCGGGATGGAACTTGAAACCTGTGTATGTGCCCTGGCAGGGAATCGAACCAGCGACCTTTCGGTGCACTGGACAGTGCTCCTCCAACTGAGCCACACTGGCAGGGGCTTGAACTCTGGTCTTTTTACTGAGTTCAGTGTTGTTCAACTACACCTACTTTCATCCACAAAATCTTGTCTAGGCACCTGGGGAGGATTCTACTCTAGCCCCCATCCTACAGAATCAAAGGCACCTCTGTAATTTGACCCTAGCAAGATAGTGGCAAACCCAATTATTCTTCCTCAAAGACAGACTCTCCCTTCCTGGTAGACCATGGGTGGGGTGGGATCTAGGAAGTCACTTCCAGACACCGGGGCCCATCCTGATTAGCATCTTACCCCACTCCAAACCCCATTCCAGTTCCAGTTCTCACCCATCCCACCACTGCATTTTTGAATAGCTTGAAACCCATAGCCCAACCACCATCACAGAGTGAGAGAACACAATATATTTTGAAAGCCACTGGTAGGCCATGTGCTGAGGCATTGATTATTTCACTTTTATTTCAGTAACCCTGCAAGAGAGCTCAATCCAACTGCCCAAACAGAATATTTTAAACCTGTATCATTTTTACAATGACATTTTTTCCCCTTTGGAACAATAACTGAGGAACATGGTCCCAAATTTGTCCTGGATTATCTTCAGAAACAGTTATCCATATGCCTTTTAATGAATTCATAATTCTTACTGATAAAAAATTATCAACAGAAAATAGAATCAACAGCAGCTAAAACTGCACATGGTAAAATTTGTGAGTGACTAAAAATTATCAGAAGAACCATTTTCTTGCCTGGCCAGTGTGGTCCAGTGGTTGAGTGTTGACCCATTAACTAGGAGGTCATGGTTGCATTCCTGGTCAAGGCTCATGCCCAGGTTGTGGGCTTGATCTCCAGTGTGGAAGGTTTGCAGGAGGCAGCCTATTGATGTTTCTCTCTCATCAATGTTTCTATCTCTCTATCCCTCTCCCTTCATCTCTCTAAAATCAATCAATATATAAAGAAGAATCATTTTCTTGATAAAATTTAGAGCACAAAGTATGACCTGGGAAGATTAGAATTTATAAAAACAATGAAGCCCTGGCCAGGTGGCTCTGTTGATTGAAGCATCATCTTGATGTGCCAGGATTACAGGTTTGATCCCCTATTGGGGCGCGTGCAGGAGTCAGCCAGTGAATGCAAGGATGGGTGGAACAACAATTTTTCTCTCTCCTTCCCTCTCTCTCTAAAATCTATTTTTTTTTAATTTTTTAAAGACGTGTGGTTTTTTATTCAGAGAGGGAAAGAGATAGAAACATTAGTGATTAGAGAGACTCATCAATCAGCTGCCTTCTGCACACCCTCTACTGGAGATCGAATCTGAAACCTGGACATGTGCATTGACCAAGAATTGAATCATGACTTCCTGGTTTGTGGGTCGACACTCAACCACAGAACAACACTGGCCAGGGGGAAAAAATTTTTAATAAAATAACAATGGATAGCCATGGGCAGAAGAGGTGTTCTCACCATATAGGGCCAAAGCTGTTGTCTGAAAAATGTGATATGGATCAGAAACTGGATGAATGAAAGGGGGAAGAGAGAGCTTAAAGAGAGGGTCTGCCAGCCACTCTCCAGTGGGCCTGGGGTCTCCTGAGGATTGGCAGAGGAGACCTGCTGAAAGGCGATAAGACCTGAGCCCGAGCCTTGTCCGCCAGACTTGTGAGATTCCTTCCATCTCCACCATTTCCTAGCCCACCTCAATCCTCTGTGGGAAGAAACCTCAGGTTAGGGTTTTGAGGAAGGCAGCGCCTACAGCCTGCCTTTACCTTGCACAATCACTGAGACTCGAGCCCATGCCAAAATCCTCTCTGCCAAAGAACTTCGACTTATTTGTATCACCTGTGAGTTCATTCCCCACCCGGCTCACCTTTAGAGGAAAAAAGGAGCCAGAAAGCCAAACTTTGCCACTCTAGGAACAGGAGGCCATGTCACCAGTTTCTCTGTCCTATGCTTTCCTCCCCCAGGGGAGAGGGCAGCAGGATGTGGTATCCCAGCAGGAAGCAATGACATTTAGCTTTGACATGAGCCATGGAGGACGAGAAAAAAATCTGCCTCGAACAATAGTCTGCATTTGGAGGCCTTCAAGCAGGCATTTGCCAGCAGCCTCCTGCTTCCAGGCGACTATCAGGAAGATGTTGTAGTGTTCCAAATGAGGAAACTGTTGCACAGAGCTATTAACTTGCCCAAGGTCACACAGCTAATTAGTGGCAGAACTGGGATTTGAACCCAAGAAGTCTGCCTCCAGAGTCCATCTTCCTAATTGCTGCTCTCTGCTGGTTGAGAAGGCAAGCATCAAGCTTCTAAGGAAGAGGCCAGACTGGAGTGAAGGGCTTAGTTCTTTGGGCCTTCTCTCTGCCTCCACACATACACTCTGGCTTTAGACTTTACCAAAAGTGATTCGCCAAACTGAGCTGAATCATCCTCACTCATCCCAGCTTTCGCCTCCAACTCCTCAGAGCCTGCTGTGGAAGCCCACTCCCAATTCCATCCTGGGGCCTGCCACATCTCATCATGCCACAGCCTTGCAGACTGGGAGGGATTGGCTGTTTGATGTGGGGAAACTGATCCCAGAAATCCTTCTTAATGCCATATCTTTCTCCAAGCCCCAGGGTCTTAGAAAGGGGGTCCCTTTCCCCTGCCTTTACCACTGTGCCCTAGTTGCCTCTTGGACTGCCTCCATTTACCTGCCATTGGGAACACCATTCTGGATTTGCCCACCTCGTTAGTCATATCAGTGTATCTGGCATTGCCAAATGCTTTCGAGCTCAGGGTCTAGACAAGCTCCAATGATGAGGGAAACACAGTTCTTACATCCCGGCTGTGGATGCACTGCTGGCCTAGCTTCTCCCTGCCCTCTCTCCTATCTTCACAGCAACACCTGAGACAGATGGTAGTATCTCCACACACAGCTGAGGAGATGAGCTGCTAAAGTGGCTCGCCCAGGGCCACCCAGCTGGTATGTGATAGTTTAGGCTTCAGGGCTGGGCCACCCAAGCTTGTAGTAACTTCGGGCTGCACCAAGAGGTCTAATGTGTTAGCTAATCTTGCTACAGAAAAGAACGTCAGTAGAGTATGCTGGATTACAAGAGAAGAGGCTAAGTCCATGCTGGGTTAACGTGAGGGAATTGCCACCCATGGGGCTGTGATTTGTCTGGCTGATCAAGTCCAACAAGTTCATAAAAGTCTCAGGCCTTACAAGTCAAGGGAGTGGGATGACCATCAGGTCATCTAACTCAGTAAGTCAGAAAAGGATTCCAAGAATATGCATTCTTGATGAGGGGCTCTCATACAGACAGTACATGAACCAGACTTGGGGATCCATTTCTCTCCTTAAATCTGGGTTTTACATGCAAGTCTGCTGCTTTGTGTTTCTTGGATGATAACCTAGAGGCAGTCTGGAAGCACCAGAGCCCAAAATTCACATCTCAGCTCAGAGACTAGCTCTCTGGGTGACCCTGGGCAGTCACTTAACCTCTGAGAGCCTCTGTTTCCAAATGTGTAAAATGGGCACAATAACACCTGCCTGTCAGGACAGCTGTGAGGCTGCTGGAGATGACAGTTGTGAGTGGGAGCTTTTGGGGGGTGGTTGCGTCTGTGGTTGCCCATGGGGGGCTCTGTTTGCTAATCTGCTTTGTCTTTTCTTCCAGCCCCTTCATGAGTAAGTTTTTTCCAGCCAACTTCCCAAATCGACAGTACCAGCTGCTCTTCACACAGGGCTCTGGAGAGAACAAGGAAGGTCAGTGTTGCCCACTTTCCTCCTCCACTCCCCTTGGTTTCTCCAATGTTGGGGTTCTTCGATAGAGCAAGTGATGGAGAAAGTGGGCTCTGGGTCACACCTTCTGGGTTCACAGCCCAGCTCTGCCACTGCCTGCTTGGGGGACTCTGGGCGAGCACCTTTACCTCTCTGAGCCTTGGGTGTTTTTGTTGGGGGTTTGTTTGGTTTTTTTTATCTGTAAAATAAAAGTGATGATCTATTACCTCCCACTTACTTATGTTGTTAGGACCCAAGTAGGTGATGAGCAGGAAGCATGCGCACACTGCCTGGCTGTAGTAAGCACACAGTAAAAGTTGTCTATTGTAGCTATTTTTAATATGATTACTTCCCTACCTAAGATTTGAAAGGGAGGTTCCACGACTATTTCTTTTTTTTTTCTTTTTCTTTTTTTAAGAGAGAAAGGAAAGGAGACAGAGAGAGAGAAACATCAATTGGTTGCCTCCCATATGCCCCGACCAGAGTCAAACCCAAAATCTGAGCATGTGCCCTGACTGGGAATTGAGCCCATCACCTTTTGGTGCATGGGACGATGCTCAACCAACCAAGCCACACTGTTGCCCAGGGCTCCATGGTTTTTTAAAAAGTAAAAACTATGCCCCAGCTAGAGTGGCTGGTTGACTGATTGTGATGCCATGCACCGCAGGGCCGCCAGTTGGATTCCTGGTCAGGGCACATACCCAGGTTGCAGGTTTGATCTCCTGTCAGGGAACATGTGGGAGGCAACCAGAGCCCTACACATTGATATTTCTGTCTTTCTCTCCCTCTCCTTTCCTTTCTCTATTAAAAATAAATAAATAGCCGAAACTGGTTTGGCTCATTGGGTAGAGCGTCGGTCTGCGGACTGAACGGTCCCAGGTTCGATTCCGGTCAAGGGCATGTCCCTTGGTTGCAGGCGCATCCCCAGTAGGGGGCGTGCAGGAGGAAGCTGATGGATATTTCTCTCTCATCGATGTTTCTAACTCTCTACCCCTCTCCCTTCCTCTCTGTAAAAAAAATCAATAAAAAGTATTTTTAAAAAGAAAGAAAGAAAGGCTAAGCTTGCACATAAAATCTTCAGGGTCCCAGGCGCTATCTGTCTCTTGTGCTGCCTCATGCCATGACCCTTGGATCTCCAATGGTGCACCATCTCCCCAGTCCCCCCAGACGGCAGGAGAGGCAGCTGTATCACAGTCCCATTTAGCAGCAGGGGAAGCTGGAAACTGTGGCCAGGAGCTGGTTGGCCTCGTGTCCAGATAAGAATCATCAGGGTGCTGTCACCACAGAGGAAAGTGGAAATTGAGGCCCAGCAGCAGCCTCCTGCCCTCTGACATCTGGAACAATGGCTGTGCTCTGTAGCCCTGGGCTTCCTTGTTAGGAAACTTGGAAGTGATGGAGAATGTCTCTGCCGCAGGGTTCCCCACAGGAGCCGACTCAGGGATTCTCCCTTGCTTTTTCTCCAGGCGCCATCTCTTTCTTTCTTCCTCCTCGCCTAGTGACGTAGGGCTGCCAGCAACCTTCCTGATTCCTTTGGCGGCAAGATAGAAAGGTTCCTGAAAGAACTGGGACCTTGCTAAAGACCTGGGCTTGCTGGCAGCTGGCATTGATTGACCTGCCACTGTGTGCCAGGCACCATGCTGGGAGCTTCGTAAGGGCCATCTCACTTGCTCCCTACAGCAGCCTGTCAGGGAGGTGATGTGATCCTCATTTTACAGATAAGAAAACAAGCTCAGAAAGGGAACGGCCTCCCCCAGGGTCACCCACCTATAACGTAGAACCTGTGCTTCCAGCCACCTCCCATGGACCCCGTACCAGGCCTGGCCTGTGTTCTCTCTGAGCCTCCATTCCCTCCTCTAGGAAAATGGAGAGACTGGGGGTGGCTCCCTTGAGCCTCTGACAGTGCCCACAGCCATGCCCTCCTCCGTTCAGGGGCTGACAGGTGGGAGGGGCAGCCCCGCCCCCGGGGAGTGGACTTACCCGGCCTCTCTGCCCAGAGATCATCAATTATGAGTTTGACACCAAGGACCTGGTGTGCCTGGGCCTGAGCAGCATCGTTGGCGTCTGGTACCTGCTGAGGAAAGTAAGTAGCCAGGGCCTGATATGAGGTCCGTGGGGGACAGAGTTAGCACTGGATGGGACAGGGCAAGGGACACACAAACTGGTCTCACTCCCACCTTCCCCCAGCACTGGATTGCCAACAACCTCTTTGGCTTGGCCTTCTCCCTCAACGGGGTGGAGCTCCTGCACCTAAACAACGTCAGCACTGGCTGCATCCTGCTAGGCGGCCTCTTCATCTACGACATCTTCTGGGTAAGGCTCTCCTGCTCCCCTTTCTCTGCTGGGGCCGCAGTCATCTGACGGAGGGCAGCAGCCGTGGCCTGGAAATCAAGGCCTCAGAGAAGGTCCCTCTGGGCTCAGTTGCCTTCATCCCTGACAGAAGAGAGAACAAGTCCCTCCTGGCTGAGAGCTCCCTCTCCCTCCCCCCAACACCGGGGCCTACAACCCTCCTCCTCTCTTTCTCATGGTGACAGGGGTCGTTAGTGCTGATTAACAGGCCTGGCACGGGCACTGATCTGTGAAGCAGAGGCTGCTGTTGACTGAAGGCTCTGGCTGCACACAGCCCTGGCTGAGACCTGCCACGCTCACACCAAGAGGCATTTCTGTGCGGTTCTGGGCAGCCTAATGCAGGTGCCCTCTCTTCAGCCTCAGGCAGCCTCTTAAGTGGGCAATACTGCAGGGGCATCTCTTGGGAGGGCAGATCCCCAGACGAAAAGGGTACCTGGTCAGCAACATCAGAGGCTCTTTGCTGACACCTTTGAATTGCCCAAAACCGGGAGCCCATGAATGTCCCCAGGACTAGTTTTAGGGGCCACCTACTCAACTTCACATCTCTGGAGCCCCTCCCAACGCCCTGCCTTATTCCTGCAGATCTCAGCAGGACATTGAGGCGCCTGAGGTCAGCCATTCTGTCCCTCCCGGCCCCCATGCCCTTCTAGACTCCTTTCTTGTCCTTCTAGGTATTTGGCACCAATGTAATGGTGACAGTGGCCAGGTCCTTTGAAGCACCAATAAAATGTAAGTGACCATCCCACATGGGGAGTCCCTTTGCCCTCATCCTAGTGGCCCTTCCCCCTATGGTCCCTGTTCTGGTCATTCCTGTCCATTAGCTCTCCCCACACACCTGGTCTTTCTCCAAGCTCTCTTGCATCTCTAGCCTCCTTTCCTTGTCTCCATGGTGTTCATCTGGCCATCTTCACCCAGCCACTTCTAACCAAGCCCCGGCCTCTAGCCACTTGGCCACTTGGTCACAGTGCAGTGTGCTGTGGGGTGGGCTGGAATGGAAGCATAGAGGGGGGTCTCTCACACCTGTGGCGGGCACGCAGGGGCATTCCAGAGACTTGCAGCTCCTCACTGATCCCTTTAGTGACAGCAATTGGGCACCATCTCCCATGTGTCTCACACTGCCTAGTCGTCTTCTTTATGTATCCATCATTTATAAATATTAGAAAATCCAGCTACAAGCATCTTTAAGCAATGTGGAAATTTGTTAATGCACACTATTGCAAGCCCAGTGGTAGAGCATCTCGGGGTTGGGTTAATGACCCCGGTGGAGTCGCCAAGAGCCAAGGTGACTTCATTTCTCCCACCCACCATTCTCGGCATGCCCGCCTGTCCCTTACGCTCACCCCTTCATGGTCCCAAGGTGGCTGCCACAGTTCCCAGTGTGGATTCCTCACACAGCCATGTGCAGAGGCAGAAAGGGGGAGTTTTTGTCTCTTTCATCAAAGAGGAATGTTTCCCCCAATCTTTCCTGCAGCTTCCCTTGTATTTCACTGGCCAGAATTGGGTCACTGGCCCAAGTCATCAGCAAGGAGGATAAGAGAAAGCATGTTTAGCTTAGAGTTTAAGCCTTAGACTACTCGAGAGTCACCTCCGGGGATCAGGAGACCCACACTGGAAGCTGCTTGCTGCACCAGGCATGACAGCAGGGTGAAGGGGAGAGTCCTGTTGGGAAGGCATGGAGTGGGCTCCATGGGAAGCATTGGCTCGGCAGTCAGAGTGAAGTTGGCCTCAGAGAGTCAGTTAAAAACTGTCTTTCCCACAGTCTCGTTCTCCACTACTGCAGACAGGACATCTCCGTGAGCCAGAGAAAGAATCATGGCCACACGCTGCTCCTAAATGCCCTGGTCCCAGCTCAGGGACCCGAGGAGAACCCTTTTCTCCCAGCTTTAGCTTGAGTAAATATATGGCACTCCTGCTGAGAAGATGGAGGGTCAGGTGGACAGGCCTGGGCCACTGCTCTCCTGGAGTATTTTAGTTAGCAGACTCCCAAACCAAGGGTGTCAGGTGAGGACAGTTCCCCAGAGAAGTTCCCCACGTGCTCTGATGGATGAACCAGCCTAAGTGTCAGGAAAGGATTGCCTGCATCATGAAGGAGGAATGTGCCTTTACCAAGCATGCAGGGGCAGAGTGGGCATTTGAAAGCAAAGATGAGCAAACAGCTTCAGCAAAGGGCTGGAGACAGAAACTGCATGGGAGGGAGAGGGATGAGTTAAGGGAGCAGCAGGAAAGAGGCCAGATTTGGGGAGAGCAAGGGTATCATGCCAGGGACTTGGACACTGCTCAGTAGGGGAAATATGACCGTCAAACAGGGGTACAACTGTCCTATTTGGTCTCTGGTACTTAGAGTCTGGTTTTCTAGCTGGGGGAAGGCCGGTTCCTCCTCTGCTGGGCACTCAGAGGCAATATCGCAGAGAGGTTGCCTGCACATATGCTGAAGTCAGGCTGCCTGGATTGGAATCCCAGATCTGACACCTGCTGGCTCTGAGACCTTAGGAAAGAGACTTCTCTCTGGGCCCTGGTTTCCACGTCTGCCACTCAGAATTGAATGGTACCAGGACTAAGGGATTGAATGGGGAAATCTGTAAATCATCTTAACTGCATTCAAAGCAGGAAGAAGTCGGCAGGGAGGGAAGGGTGTCTATACATTTATTAGGGGAGCACAAGCTTACCCACAGCCCCCAGCATGCCTCTGCCTATGGATCATTGCCCAATGCTGGGTCACTTGACCATCCCCAGCAGCAAGGGAAGTTGGGAATTCAAGGACCAGGATTGACCTGATCATCTTAGCCATAGCACAGCACACTTAATCCATTGCCTGGAAGGCTACCCCACCCAAAGTCCAGACTGGCTTAGTAAAGGAGGCATGAGGTAGCAGTTAACAATGTGCCAATCATCTAATTCTTACCACAACGCTATGGGCTCAGTTCTGTTGTCACGCCCATTTCACAGGTGAGAAAGCTAAGGCAGAGAGCTGTTAGGTAATCTGTACAAAGTCACACTTCAGAGCCAGGAGTCTGACCCTGAAGCTCACACCTAACTGCTCTGCTCTCGAGGCCCTGAGGATAAAATCCTGTTACAGCCGCCTCTAGCCATAACTGGAAATGGGGGAAGCGAGGCATTTCTCTCGAATCTGTATTTATCCCAAAAAGCCCATAGAGGGATTTCTGAGTGAGAGGCTTTCGGCAAGGCATGTGTAGGTGTGTGACCTTTTCTCCCTCAGCAGATACAGTAAGAGCCTAGAGCCCAGGCCCCCCTGCTTTAGATCAAAAACCCGTCTGCCATGGCCCTGTCATAGTGAGACGGAAAGCCTGTCACATCTCAGCACGGGGTGGGCTCTTTCATCCACTTGGCTGAAGGTCGGTGCCATTTAACCAAGGGTTCCATTGCTGTGTAACTCCATGAGGGCATTACGCCTTTGACCCAGATGATCCTGGAGTCTTCCCTGCTCTGACCAGCTATGGTCTCAGATGAAGACATTGCCCATCAGCCTGTCAGCATCCTCTCATCCCCACCCCCACCCCACCCAGAATGCAAGATGTGTGAGTTTCCTACAGCAGCTGTGGGCTAGGAGTCAGTGAGCTGGGCCCACACCAACTCCTCGCCTCCCTGCCTCCCCTACAGTGGTGTTTCCCCAGGATCTACTGGAGAAGGGCCTCGAAGCAGACAACTTCGCCATGCTAGGACTCGGCGACATTGTCATCCCAGGTACCAGGCGGGGGTCGGGGAGGGTTCCCTGGATCAAGGAGGAATACTGTGAAAAAGGCAGCCTTCCCCAGTGGGAAAGAAGAGGAAGGTGATTCACCTCCCCAGCCCTGGCTCAGCCCCGGGATTGGTGTAGGAATCCCCCTCAACGCACATGATGGAGCACCAGTCGGGTGCCAGGCCTGGGCTGGGCACTGGAGGGACAGCAGTGCCAAGACCGTCCTCGCTGAGCTTCTGGCCTGGTGGACAGATGTTACTCATGAACTACAAAAATAAATGTGTGTGACAGACTGACTGAAGTACACTGAAAAGGCACACTTCATGACAGTGGTGAAAACCTGACCCCTCTCACACCCACACATTACACTCCCCTCACCAATGTTTGTACGTGTTAAAGAGGTGCTGGGACTGCCAGAGGTCCCTTGGTCCTCTGCTCCCAGTGCTGGGAGAGCTCCAGGCAGAACATGCCTGTGTTGCTAAGTGGTTAGAGCATCAGCCCACTCACTGAAGGGTCGAGGGTTCGATTCCTGGTCAACGACACGTACCTGGCTGCAGGTTCGATCCCTGGCCCTGGCCGGGGCACATGTGGGAGACAACTGATCATGGTCTTGAACCCAAGTGTTTCCATAATGTGCTTTTAGGCAGGGTGGTGTCCTCCCTGGGACGAGGCAGCTCCCTTAGAGAATCAAGTCAGTCAGGTCACTCTGCAGCATGGCCTGTCACAGGCCCCCACACAGACTTCCTCAGTGTCCGTGCTGGTTGTAATCTGGGCTTGCGGCCTGCACGGGAGGGACATCGCCGCATTTCTGTGTGTGCCCACAGTTACCCGTCTTTCAGCGGTCACAGTAAACAGAAGTTGATTGTACCCTCACAGAGCCCCGGTGATATTCTTCAAAGAACAGGTCATTGGATTGTTTTGAGGACCAGATGCTTTAGGAATAGTGAAAGCTCTTGGTAAAGCTCTGACCCCTGGGTCAGTTGGGGAACAGTTGCAGCAGTTGCAGAATTCAGCCGCCAGGGGGCACTAAGTTCCCCACTTGGCTTACAGAAAGGCAGCATTTATTTGCTCTCTACCCACCAACTGCCTACTCACACAGTCTGCAATGGGGACTAACTCATTTCCCGCTTTAAAATGAAATAGATGTTGTCATTCTGATCAGCAAAGAATGTTTTGGTTCCTGAGAGTTTGCTCTTAACTAAATGAGATTCAACCCTTGCCCTGAATTAACCCAAAGACCAGTCAGGGAGACAGACACGGACTGGTGTGGTATGTGTTCAACATACAGAGGCTGGACCGTGTGTCCTGGGACTTAAGAGTGTCTGGGCTGGGTTTTAAAGTTCAAATAGAAGCTCAGGAGATGGACAGAGTTAACCATCCTCTGCTGAGTTTCCCCGGAGCCTCCTCATGATCTGCTTATCTACTCTTTCTCCCTGCAGCCTCTGAGCACGATCTTCTTCTAAATATGCTTAGTTGTTCTCCCACTTAGAATTCCTCCAGTGTGCTCCCTTACTCAGGATAGAGACCCAACTCCTCATGCCCCATGGGCCCTGCATCTCCTGTTCTGGGCTACAGCCTTACTGGCTGCCCTTGATCTCTGCCACATCCCTGAGCCTTCTCTCTTCAGGATCTTTGCACATGTTCTTTCTTACTGGCAAATGTCACTTCCTCAAAGAACTCTCCCTCCCTCATCCTCCCCCAAGCCTGCGTCTCATATTGATACACCTTCCCTGGGGCAGAAAGCGTGCCCTCTCTCTGTTCTAATCTTACATCGGCTCTGGTTCTGTGCGAGCAGAGTGTGTACCCCCTGCCTCCTTGGCTGAACTCGGGGTGCGGTGGTTTTGCTTACCCTTCTATTGCCTGTGGTGCCGGGTACTAGCAGCCCTCGATAAACATCGGGTAGAGGGGCCAGTGTGGCACAGCATGGTGCAAAGCAAAGTCCTGGGGCCTTATGGTTCTAAGTGGCCTGATGGCAGGGACACAGAACTTCTGCCGGCAGTTGGCGTATTGGCCGCTCCCTGGCTCCCAGTGATCGCTCCGTGACTGGGAACACCAGATTGGGGACCCAGTTGTGTGTTAGTTTCTTCCTGGCCAAGACAAAGGGCTCCAGCTCTGGGGTGCTGGCTTCCCTGCCATGGTCTAACCCTGGCTTTCTCCCGACAGGAATCTTCATTGCCTTGCTGCTGCGTTTTGACATCAGGTAAGCTTCTTAGGACCCCTAACCATCCAGCTCCGTGAGTGAGAGGCCTTCTCCTAGCCGGGGGGTTCTCTATTGCCTTCCAGGAGCCCAGAAAAGGGACCTCAGGGGACCCTCCATCCCCCCAGCAGCCCGAGCAATTCTGATTTTATCTGCATTTTGCATTTTGAGGTTCTAAGTGTTCAGAGAGCCTGTGACCAAAAAAAAAAGTTAAGAATCACAGGCCAGAGGATTTAAACCCATTGTGCTTTCTCCCACTGACCTTGGCAAGTGGCCTGACCTTTTTGAGTTAAGGTTCTTCATCCTTACGTTAGTGGCAAACAAGTTCCTGCCTCAGTATCGCAGATCTGGAGAGCACTGGGCACAGTCTGACCTCGGGAGCTCCCAGGAAGATCGAGCTACAGTCATCCCTCGAGTTTCTTACCAGCCTGGGACAGATCGCCATGGCCCAGCTGCTTTCTCAGACTTTTTTCAGCCTGTTGTAGAAAAAAGTGAGCACAAGGGAGAGAGAGAGGGGCAGCTTGAGTCACCAGTTAAAACACAGGGAAGGTCGTGCTTGAGTTAATAACGCACCTGGCCAACAGGATCTGCCTCCAGCAGGTGGCATTCAGTCACCCCAGTGGGGAGCTTGCAGTGTGTGCCCTTAATTTTGAGGTAGTTTATGAACTTTTCTTCATTTCCTCATGCCCAGGAATTGCAAAAGCAATAATTGTGTTAACAGTGCTCATGAAAAACTCGGTACTAGCATCACTTGAAATCCAGTTTGGATGTGAAACTTGACTTCCCCACTCGCATACATCTGGGCTGTTGGTGTAGTGCCACTCTGGACCTCATGAACACAGACTTACAGCCAGCCTTTGGAAAGGACCTGGCCAGTTTGTAAGTTGAGGCACGTCTGTGTCAGCCAGCTACTCTTGGCTGTTCAGAGGTGACTTAAAGAGAAACCCACAAAAGTCCCTGGACTGTTTGCTGGAGGCACACATTCAGCTGCCAGTAACCTCAGATCTCCTCGCCTGGACTTCAGGATAAGCAGGTTCTTTAGAGCTGGTTCCAGAATTTATGCAACATTCCCAAAGGGAGTCAGTTGCTCCCCAGGCCTCCAAACAGAATGACTCTCAATGTACTTGCAGCTCGAGGCTTAGAAGCAGCCAAGGAAAAGAGAGAAGGAGGTCAGGAGTTCTCGTTCGTTTCACAGATGTTACCAGGCATTGTCCCAAGTGCTGGTGACACGCAGAGGTCACGAGCTGGCATTGGAAAGGAAAATCGTGTCATGGCAAAGCCAGGCTGCTTGTGATTCAGCTGTTCTGAAGCTGATCTTGGATGAGTCACCTCCAGGAAGTCACTGGCATTTTATCTATGCAGTCACCATCTATTATTCACAACAGGGAACTGAATTATTATGTGCACTGCACTTAAAATAGTTTTACAGTTTCTCTAAAAGCATGGTCTACCTGGATCAGATTCCCCTGCGTTTTTCAAAATGCACATCCCAGGATCTTGCCCTAGACCTATTAACTTACACTCCTTGGTAATTTGACCTAGAACTCGTGTTTTTTGTGGGAGTTTTTACCAGGTTTCCAGGCGATTTTTGTGCCGGCTAGAATCTTAAGCCACTGTCCTAGATTATAGCATTTGATATTCACAACCATCAGGGAGATAGATTGTGATAGATAGATCCCCATTTTGCAGATGAGTAAACTGAGGTTGGGAGAAGGAAAGTGGCTTGTCCAAATACACAGCTGGAGCAGTTCCAGAGTGTGCACCCACTTCTGGACAATCCCAGCCCAGAGCTCTCAGCCCAGCCACCCCAATGCCTCCAAGGTCTTCCCAGCTCCTGTTTGAAAGGGATGCTGCATCTAACACTCCTTCTTCCTCCCATCTTTTCCTGAAGCTTGAAGAAGAACACCCACACCTACTTCTACACCAGCTTTGCGGCCTATATCTTCGGCCTGGGCCTTACCATCTTCATCATGCACATCTTTAAGCATGCCCAGGTGAGCAGGACTACCCTCAATGTATCGGGAATGCTTCACACAGGTAACAGGACCGTCATAGGGGTATTTGTCGCATCTAGAGGTGAGCGTTACCCGTTGCTGTCAGAGCAAGCATGTCTGATTCTCCACCTTTCACTTGTGATTCTTGCAAGATCATGCCTCTGCTTCAGGCAGCACACACATTAGTGGCAAGGAGGAGGAAACACAGTACCAGCCAGTGTCTGTTTGCCCTCATCCGAAGGGCGACAGCTTCCCCAGAACCTTCCCAGAAGACTTGCCCACACCACCAAGGCCAGATCCATGTCATGTGGCCCGCTGCAGGAAGTCAGAGTGGGTGTAACTCCTCAGCCTCAGTAGCGGGGAGATGGAGAACGGAGTTTGGGTGTGTGTTGGATGTGTCAGTCCAGTGTCCACCCTGCCAGATGAGTAATAGGGTATTGGGGATCCCCTCCCTCACTCCTCAAGCCTGGCCAGGTTCTGCCTCCTTGTCCCACCAAAATGGGTACTGAGTTGCCACAGAGTGAACCAGGGTGGGGTGGGGGCTGGAGCCATTGTCAGTGTGACCTGAAAAGGGGGAGACTGGGAAGGCAAAGCAAGCAGACAGTGCTCTTTACTGGAAATGAGAGCACTTCTGTGGGTCAGGCTCTGGTCGGTACTTCCTGAACAGATGAAACTAGAGTTCAGGTGCCAGGCAGAAAGTATGTGGTGGAGAGGAGATTCAGACCTGTGTCATGTGGAAACCACGCTCAGGCTCTGAGCCCCCAGCTCTGGGAAGAGTAGAGTGGAAAGGAGCTAAGGGAGCCCTGATGGGGATCTAGACCTTACCGTCTGTGGTTGTGGGACTTTGGCAGGTTGCTGAACTTATTCTTGATTTTCCTCATCCTCCTATATGATAAAGAGGTGATATGCAAATTAACCCTCATGCCATCACAGGATGACTGCACCCACAGTGGAGGTGAGATTCCTGTAACGATTGGTCAGCAGGGACCTGAGGTTATGTGGCACCGGGCTGGGGCACCTGAGGCTATGCCCCCCCAGCCCAGCAGGGCTTGACAGGGGACCTCAGGCCACACAACCCACCCCAGTGCCAGACCAGGGGCCTCAAGCCACACCACCTGCCAGCAGGGCTTGATGGGGGACCTCAAGGCTGGCCCCCCGCCCCAGTGCCAGGCCGGGGGACCTCAGGCCATGCCCCCTACCCAGTGAGGCTTGACAGGTGGGACCAGCCAGTCTGGATCTCGCACAATTTCAATGTGTGCATGTGGATGGGCAGAGATTGACTCTGGGTCCCACAGTGCGCCCCAGACTCTGACAGGAGGAAGATTTTCATATGCATTTTACTAATTTTCTTTCCTCTCTGATACTTCTATTATAGAGAAAGGGCAAATAGCAATATTAAAATATTTCCTCTAATTAATTCCCTTTTAATGTGTACAAATTTCGTGCACCGGACCACTAGTAGATGGATAAAAACAGAAAACGAGAGTAAATACTAATAGCCACTTTGAAGTTGCTTGAAGTTAAATAAGTTAATGTAAGTAATGTGCTCAGAATCATGTCTGGCCCATGTAGTATTAGATGTCATTGTTGCTGGTCCCCTCCTCCCTGACCCTCCTGGGTACCAGCCAAGAACTATTTGTTGAGCAGTTACTCTGTGCCAGGTACTCCTAAACCCGTTAGCTCATTCACTTGTTTAGTTGTTATAGTATTTTCATATCTATAGTATGCATGAAATAGACACTAGTATTATTTGACACAAGGGTCAAGGTCCTCTACCCCATAGGTGAAGAAACCAAGAGCCAATGTGGAGCCTTCTCTCATTCTCTTCTGCTCTAAACAGCCTTGGGTCTGTGCAAGCTGAGAGTGACCTACACTTGGCAAGGAGGCTGCAGAAAGTGATTGAACCTGGATTGGAGAAGGACCTTGGATGTCTCTTCTCCTGCTCTCAGACCTTGGATTCCAAGCCCAGAGCTATTCCGCTGGCGGCCACCGGGTGGCAGGCTTGCCTTCTGCCTTGGCTGGAGGATTCCATTGAGAGCTCACAGCTGAGCCGAGGCAGAATGGTCACCTCTTTGTGGGGGACACTGTACCCCAGACAGAGAAGGAACCTTTTCTGGGTCACACAGCAAGTCAAACTGGGCCCCAGTTGGAATCCTGGACTTTTGTCCCCTAGGCCCAGGCCTTTATTACTCCCCAGCAGCAGCCCAGCCATTCTCCCCAGTCATCCATGTGGGCATCTCCCTAAAAATCTTGAGAAAGGGATCCAGAACATAAGGGACCTGTTCTGTGAAGTCTCTCTCTCCCCCAGACACAGGCATTCCCAGTGCCAGCAGTTCCCTAGGTAGGGGTGTCCTCTGCCTATTCAGTCTTCAACCCACTGAACCTCTACCAAAAAGCCACACTAAGCCGGGGGTCTAGACACCTTCCAGAAAGGCCCTTGGAAATGATCAGTGACCTCATTGTACAGAGAGAGAGGGGCGTGGTTTAGCATCTAAAACCAAGATGGATGAAAAGCCAGGAGTCCTAACCCCTGCTCACCGCCCTGAGCTGCTTGTACATCCAAGCCTCTTTAGCACTGACTTTCTCTGGAGAGGTTCCCTGGTGCCTTGAGAGGAAAGAAAACAGTACGCTTGTGTCCTCCTGATAATCTCGAACTCCCTGCCTCCCAAAGGAACCGCTCCCAGCGGCTCTCAGTATGCTTTAGCTGCCTCACAAGTTCTGATGTAGAACTTTGTCATTGTGATTTCTATTGCCCTTGGCCCAAATCCTAGCTCATAGTAGAGACCTGATGCAGTGGGAGAAGCCCAGGTTCCCAGGTTCAAATCCAAGCTCAACCACTTATAGACACCCTGTGTTAACTTGGGCAAGTCATTCCCTCCGTCTGAACCTCAGTAGCATCATCTATAAAACTCAGATCCTAATATTTATGGTGTTATTGGATTTGAGGATAATATAATTGTGAAGTGTGTGTGGTTCACAGCCCACCCATGAAGGTTGCCAAAACATTATCTGGAGGTCAGACTCACAAGCCTGTGGAGCCCTGTTCTCTGGTCAGGGGCCAGCTTGGCTTTAGAAAGGATGTCCCCTCACCCAGTCGTCTCTAAGCACCCTCCTGACTCTGAGCATCCAGGAGGGCACCATTTGCTTAGTGTTTGCCAGGCCTCTTCTGGAGCCAGGGATCCAGCCATGAGCAGGCAACTGTGGAGAATTCCAGGGGTCCCTGAGAGTGTCCAACAAGAGGACCTGACCATGCGAGTGAAGGCTTCTCCATGGAGGTAACGGCTAAAGTAGAAGGAGAGATCTAGGCAAAGGGGGAAGAGCAGCAACTATACACATACAAGTTCTGAGGCTGAAGGTGATGGTGAGGACTGAAATGAGGCCAGCGTGGCCAGAGCAGGACAGGGCAGGCGAAGGTGGAGAAGGAAGAGGGGGTTGTGGGGGTTGAACAGTAGAGTGACATCCAACTTTCAGACGCTGCAAGGAAGAAAATGGCTTTAGAGTCTAGGATGCCCGATACTTAATCCCCATTTACTATTTAGACCTCTGAGGCCTAGACTATCCCCCCTCTCCTCCCAAAGCATCAGCCTTCTATGCCCAGGAGGACACTCTTAGGGAAAGAGGAGATGGACCGGGAGGCCTGAGCTCAGCGTGCATAGAAGGTGTTCCATGAACAAGGGCTCTTAGAATAATTGCTGTCCTCCAAACCCAGGTTCAGCTGAAGTCTCAGCACAGGCTTCGGGCCCAGACTACCAGGGTGTGAGTCCTGGCAGAGCCAGCGACCATCTGGGTGACCTCAGTACAGGCCACAGCCAGGGCTCACCCATAGCAGCTGTGTCATCATCATCATCATCATCATCATCATCATCCGGTTACTGAAGCAGCATCTCCTAGAGCATGTGCCCAAAATGCAAACTCCCAGGCTCAGGTGGTTGGGACATTGTCCCTGCACCAAAGGATTGCGGGTTCGATTCCCAGTCAGCGTGGGTACAGGAGGCAACTGAGCAATGTTTCTCTCTCACATCGATGTTTCTTTTCTCTCTCTTCCTCCTTTCCTCTCTCTCTAAAGTCAGTAAAAACATACCCTCAAGTGAGGATTAAATTATACATATTGATTCAATACACTATTTGATTAAATATTTAATTAATTAACCCTAGGAAGTAGGGTCTCTGGAAAATAGGACCAACCAAAAGGTTACATGTTTGACCTAAAGTTCTAGGAGATTGAAATGCTGCCAGCCAGATTCCTGGACACCCTTAAAGCCCTGCGAGCTTGAGTTTCTTTGGGTTTCTTGCCTTCCCTTCTAGGGAGGAGCAGCCCCAGACCAGGAGTCAGGAGCCTGGATTCAGGCCCAGACACTGACTGGCTCTGAACCTGGGTAGTAGCTGTCCCTGTCATGCCCAGGAAAGGATGTGTAGCCCTAAGAAGGTATCCTGCCCAGCATTGCCTCACAGCTTGTATCCTCTTGCAGCCTGCCCTCCTGTACTTGGTCCCCGCCTGCATCGGCTTTCCCGTCCTGGTGGCACTGGCTAAGGGAGAAGTGACAGAGATGTTCAGGTAAGGGGCAGGGAGCAGACGTTTGCACAGGTGCACCTGCAGGCAGCCAGTGGAGCTGTTTGTACATGTCGCCAGGGGAACATTGTTCCCACCACCAGCCCCACCCCTCACCCTTTCCACCAGCAGGTGGGTGCCTGGCCTGTGGGCACCGCAAGAGCCTTTCTGTGGGCCGGAGCCAGGAGAGGGCAAGGCCTTGGGCCTCTCCAGACAGCTCCCACAGCCAAAGGCCAGCTGCTCTTAAGAAGGTACTGGCTGGTGTAGAATTCCTCCCCCAGGCTGCCTCACTGTCAGGAGTTCTGAGTTCCCACGGACTGTGCCGTGCCATCTGTGCTGTGCCACCGTGTGACTCTGGGCATGTCCTCCTCCCCTGGCCTCCGTCTCCACGGAGAGTATTAGGGAGGCTCTAGTGTGGTGGCAAATGCCCCAGATTAGAGTCAAGTGTCAGTCCTCGTTCAGCCGCCCCTATAGCTGTAACCCACAGCTAGCTGGGTTCTCTGTCTCAGTCACATCTGCACACTAGCCACGCCCATGCACAGCCCTACCCACACCCCAAGGCCTGCGTGACTCCCACAGGTGTCTGCTCCTCAGCACCACTGACCCCGCCTGCCAGGGACCCAGAAATAGCTGCCAGCTGCCCACTCAGGCCTTCCACCCAGCTCCACCTGCCTGGCCTCCAAGTTGTCCCTCGAGCGCCCGCCAGGGCCTTCTGTGCACCTGGCTGCCTCCAAGGGAGCCTGTGACTCACCCCTCCCCCGTGCCTGCCCTGCCTAGAAGCCCCAGGCTCCAGGCTGCCTGCCCTTATCTCTTGGCCTGGTAAAATCTATGGACTCTTGGGACAAGACTGCAGGTGAACTTGGGAACAGATCTAGGGGCGCTTTGGGGTCAGAGGTGGGACCTGATCTCTGAGCTAAACACCTGCCCTTATCCTCTGGCTCTTGTCCAGTCACAACCCCCACCCACCCTTTGGGATAATCTCCAGTCCCAGTCCTATTGTATCTCATGGAGTCAAGCTCTGAACACCCCCAGCTAGAACAAAGGGGGCCCCCTCCACTCATTGGTACTTGGTTTCCCTAAATGTTCCGCCACAGAGGCATTCAGCCCTCCCTTTCCACCTCCACCCCTCAGGAGGTTCTTAGGTTGAGGTGAAAAAGTAGGTGGTCTCTCTCTTCTCTTTCTGTCCAACTCTCTTCCTTAATTCTCCACCTTATTCTTATTCTTTTGTTTTACTTATTGTTATGCCCCCCCTTTTTTTTCATTAATTTATTTACTTTCAAATAGGTAACAAAATTCCACAACAATGCCCCAGACATCCACAGGCCAGCTCTGTTACAGTGTCTACACTCAGAGACACCCCTGCACCTGAGAGCAAGTACGGGTGCATGTTCCTGCAAGGATGGTGGCATTCTTGGAACATCTGCATCTTGATTTTTCTCCCGGCAGCATATCGGAGAAGTGTTTCCAACAGCCCATAGATGTCTAGTATCCCCTTGTATCAGTACATCTTTTCTTTTTTATTCTGCAAGTAATACCGGCTTCTATCCAGAGAAGTTGAATGTGCAGAGAGAGGTAAAAGTAAGACACAGTTCTGCTTGCTGCTCCTGGGAAGAGAAGGCTCTGTCCTCCTTTAGTCTTTTCCTCGCCGTCTCTCCTTTCTGTCTCTGTCTGTCTCTCACACAGCTACGAGTCCTCAGCGGAAATCCTGCCTCATACCCCGAGGCTCACCCACTTCCCCACGATCTCGGGCTCCCCAGCCAGTCTGGCCGACTCCATGCAGCAGAAGCTAGCTGGCCCTCACCGCCGGCGCCCGCAGAATCCCAGCGCCATGTAATGCCCAGCGGGTGCCCACCTGCCCGCTTCCCCCCACTGCCCCAAGGCCCAAGGTAGGGCACATACCCCGGCCCCAGTGAGTGGGGTAGGGAGCGTTGCCAGGGGCAAAGGTTGCTCACAACCATCAGGCAGCCCCTGAACCCAGCTATGGGGCCAGGGAACCGGGCAACCCGAACCTCGGAGTCCTCACCAAGAATGCGGGGCTCTTGAGAGAGTGGGAGCCAACACCTCTGTCATACAGTACTAGATACTGTTACTACTCGCTGTACATATTAATCTTGGGCAAGTCACTTTCTCCTTTCAAAGCCTCTTTCTTCATCCGTAAGTGGGCATATTCCTGCCTCGGGGTGATCTAGTGAGGAAATGTGGGCCTTGTCCTTGGTGTGAACTCAGTTGCTCAATAAGTGGAGCCCATATAGAAAGAGTTAAGCCAGGGTGTCCGCCTTCGAGAGTGGTGCCTTGCCACTTGCCAGTAGAGAAGCCCTCTGCCCACTCGCACCCTGGGGCTGAGTTCTTTGACTTCTGCCATGTGGCCTGGGAGTCAGCCGTCTCCCAGAGCCGCATCCTGGCTGCCCCTTTGTTCCCCCACTGTCTCCAGCAGGAGGTTCAAGAAGCTTAAAGTTGGTTCACACAAGCCCCAAGCCCAACCACTCCTCCGTTTGCCACTGCCTTGCCACCTCTTGGCACGACCGAGCACTGGGAAGCAGAGCCACCTGTCTGGAAAGGGCACAGAGAGGGCGGGCACGCACTGGAGGAAGCTGGGCAGTGGGTAGGGGGCTGGCATTGCTCGTGAGCCCCAGGTTTTCCTGGGATGGTGGGATGGCGGGCCACGGGTTCTTTCCGTCGCCTCTAAATGTGTTCTTTTTATTGTTTTGCTTTTTGTCAGTTATGAAGAGTCAAATCCTAAGGATCCAGCAGCCGTGACAGAATCCAAAGAGGGAGCAGAGGCCTCAGCATCAGAGGGGCTGGAGAAGAAGGAGAAATGATGTGCTGGTGCCTGACCCTCCGAGGGCTGGATCAGGCAGGCGGGGATGGACCAGTGCAGGCGTGGACAGCCAGAGGGAGCCGCAGGCCTGGCAGCCCCATGGAGGACGGGGCAGCAGGATCCTGCAATGATGCCTCGGTGCCCTGCTTCCCTCTTCCCCTCCTCTGGCCTTCCTCTGCCCCTCCCTATCACCTACAGGCAAAGGAAGCCCCAGCGTCCCCTCTGCCCCAGGTGCCAGGTGGGAAAATGGGTCTGGTTTTTAGACTTTTATATTATGAACTGACTTTGCCTCACATTAAAAACTCGTCCCGCTGCCCAGGCAGACTGCTGCATTCCTAGCATCTTACAGTGGGTCTGCTGGCCCTCCACCCAGAAACTGACCTGGAAGCCCCTTCTTGGGGATTGGACTGTCGCAACCTGGGGGGTGCCTTGACCTCTGGGCCCCTCTGTCCCATCCCAGATGCCTACCCAGTGCCTGGCTCCGAACCCCAAGGATGCCATGTGGCCAGCAGAGGGTGCCCACGAGCCCTCCTTCCCGCTAGCCCAGTGGTCAGCAAACTGCGGCTCGTGAACCACATGGGGCTCACGAGCCACGGTTTGCCGCTCTGTTGACTAATGAGTTTGCCAACCACTGCACTAGCCATCCAGTTTCCCTCACCACTGTCCTCACAACACTAGGGGGCAGCAAGCAAGACAGACAGGTGCACCTACCACTCACCCCATCAAGGTTAAGTGGAGGGGTTGGTACCAAAAGGCTGACCTCACTCAGCAAAGGGACCAGTATCTATAAAGCAGAGAAATGGGCAGGGGCTCCTGGTCCCCAGGGAAGAGTTGTGTTGTTTTTTTAATTCTTTTTAAATATATTTTTATTGATTTCAGAGAGGGAGAGGGAGAGAGAGAAATATCAGTGATGACAATCATTGATTGGCTGGCTGCCTTCTGCCTACCCCACAAGGGAGGTCACGCCTACAACCCAGGCATGTGCCCTGACCAGGAATCGAACCATAACTTCCTGGTTCATAGGTTGATGCTCAACTACTGAGCCATGCCGGCCAGGCAAGAACCAGCATCCCTGGCTTCATCTGGAGAGCACCTGGACTCTTATGTCCTGATCAAGGCCCCAGTGCTGTTCCTGGGGTTCTTCCCAAAATTACTCCTGCAAGGCCAGAGGATCCTGACTCTAGGAGCGACCCCTTTCCCCACAGCAATGCTGGTCACAACACAAGGGCCAGAGTCATTAGAGAAACATGGGGAGGGACTGAGCCCAGTGCCTAAGCGGGCGTCTAGGCCCAAGAGCTGCAGCTCCCAGGTACAGGGTTTTTCCATGGCCTGCAGGAAAACCCCCAGTGGGCCAGGTGAGGAGTGGGCACAGCCTCATCCACCTGCCTGGAGTGGGGTCACAAAGGACCTGACAGGAGAGGGGGTGCCGAATGGACTGAGACAGTCCTCCGAAGTTCCTAAGGACAATGCAACTCCTCTCCTCCTGGGCCTGAGTCGCTGGCTGGTCTGCTGGCCACCTCTGAGCCATCTATCCAGCTTCTCCGGGCCTAGGATTCTATGGTAGAGAAGCCAGGGTAGGAAATCTCAAAGGCTTCTGGCCAGGGGGTCCCTTTCAGGGGCTTCTCGGATCTCTTCTGACTACAGCCACCTCCGGAGGGAAGGCCGTGTGGTCCTGGAACAAGGCCCCTCTGAGGGCGGCGTTCGGGGCAGGCAGCCCAGGCACACAGTGCGGTTGGCTCTGCGGCCCAGGGCCCACAAAGGCCTCATTGAGTCACCACCGGCCCCCGGCGGAGGCTGAGGTGGCAGTGGCGCCGGGCGCCCGCCACCTAATGACCATCCTGGCCGGGCCAGATGTTCCACAGACCTCGGCAGCGGCCATCCAGGGCCCGCCCGGCCAGCCGGCACCGCAGAGGCCACTCTAATTCCAATTAACCAGCTTCAGCTGAGCAAACAGCGGGCAGCGGTGGCCCAGCCTGGGCGGTAGGCCCGGCCCGCAGAGCCTCTGAGTCTAGACTCCAGATGTGAACTGCCACCGCCAGAGTCCCGTGGAAAAATGGCACCAGGCTGGGCACAGATTGGGCCTGCTCGCCTGAGAAGCAGGGTGGGTGTCTGGGCAGGGCCCCGGATAGGCCCGGCTCCAGCCTCACCCCAGGATGGGGGTGGATTCTTGGGAAATTGCTCGGAAACCCCCACGTTCTGCCCTGGTTTGCTAGGTCTCCCTCTCTCTGGCCTCCATCTCCTTTAACTGCAGGAGATAGGAGGAGTCTGCAAGGGGGAAGACCAGCCCTGCTGAGAGCCCCCGTGCACCCGCTTCTCGTGGTATTGGCCCTGCGTCTAGCATCATGCTCTGTATTTCAGAAATACGTTGTTACAACAACCCTATGAGGCAGGCGGTCATTTTCACACATACAGGAGCTGAAGCCCAGGCATGGAGTTCCCAGGGGGGATTTGAACCCCAGGGTGCCTGGCTTCCAGCACCGATTGATGTTCACCAGAGGTGCTGTTCGACAGGATACTGGGTTCTGGGTTCCAATCTTGGGGGCACATCGGAGAAAGAAATCCGAGTCTGACAAAAGGGCTGGCTCTCAGGGAGGGAGCGGAAGGGGCCTGCCCACCCGGTCCTGTTTCCTCGGCCGTGAAAGGGCAGCCCCACCTCAGGGAGATCAAGCCTTGAGCTGTCCTTCCAGCCTTAGCGCCAGGTGCGCGCTGGGCACAGCAGGGAACCCGGCCGCGCGCCAGCGCCCCACCAGTGTGGCCGGGGCGGAGTTGCGGCGGGGAGACAGACCTGAAAGGGTGAATAAATGCATGTCAACCCCTAAGACAGAAGAGCTGCCCCAACTCCCACAATCCTGTTTGGGGTCCCTGAGGGGCAAGGCCAGAGTCCAACTGTCCTCGCACAAATGAGAAAACGGAGTTCCCCGCAAAAGGGGGCCAGGCTTGGCCGGGCTCTCACACGGAGTGGACGCCCGCTCGCCCAGAGCTCGGATCCCCTCCCTGCACGATCCCGGGCCGGGCGGTGGGAGGCGGAGGCCGAGGAGGGCGGGAGCGGCTGCATCCTGCCCGGGTGCGTCAGGAAGGGCCGAGCGGGAAGGAAGGCACACCCCCTCCCCCGCCGCGGCCACACCTGGGCTCCGCAGGCGGGCAGGGGGGCCGGCCCGCGCCTGGCTCCAGCGAGTCTGGGCCGCCTCCCCGCGCCGCCCCGTGGGGCCGCCAGATGGGCCGGCCGCCCGCCCAGCGGTGCCGGCAGGAAACGCGGGCCGCGCTGCCTGGAACGCGGCCGGAGGGGCGGGCGGGGCGGGGCCAGGCTTGGTCACGCCCCTCGGAGGGGCGGGGCCACGGCCTCTTGCCGACACCGCAGAGGGAGCCCCTGGGTCCGGCTCTGCCTCCGCCGGCTGGGTGCCCTGCGGCCTGTCGCCTCCCTCTCTGTGCCCCAGCTCCCCACCGGCCAAACGGGGCTGGCTACCATCCTGTGACTTCCGAGCGGCTTTCTCCCGCCGTCTCTTGGTTTTCTTACCCGGAAAATGGCGCCCTCGGTGAGCTGTCTCCAGCAGTCCTGGGACAGTCCTGGAGACCTGGCACGTAGTAGGCGCTTCATGAATGGACAGGCTCACGTTCTCCTGGGTCCGCCGCTCACCAGTGTGCGACTTCGGGCAAGTGGCTTCCGGTCTCCGCGCCTCCATCTCCGCATCTGCCGGAGCGGTGGCTGTGAGCGCTGAGGGCAGCCCATGGGCGGCGCAGGCAGCAGAGGCCCTCGAGAGATGCCATTTGTGGGAGAGCGTGCAAGATGTGTGAAAGGTGCGAGGCTAAGAAAGAGTCAAAGGAACCGGGTGAAATTGTTGCTGTATGTGTGATCTTTCGTATATTTTATGTCACTAAAGTTCTGAGCCAAGTGAACATATTTTTAAAAAACAAATACAATTGAAAATAAAAATGAATCCACCTCTAGCTAAAAGAAATATTAACTTATCTCCATCTAGCAAAGGAGGCATCTACTACGTGTACTGGTTAATAGTAAGGATTTTTTTTCAATAGATTGAGTTACACATAAGTTGATATATATGCGATTTGATATGCATGCTATTTTGTTGTACTGACAACAAGCTTCAAAACTTCATGTCAAATTTTCTGAAGGTGTTAATATCCTAGAATCCACAGGTTAGAACCGCTAGCAGGATCACTTCAGACCATCGGAAAACACAGATATTTACATTTCGATTCATAACAGCAAAATGTCGTTGTTATGAAGTAGCATTGAAAATAATTTTATGGTTGGGAGTCACCACAACATGAGGAACTGTATTGAAGGGTCGCAGCATTAGAAAGGTTGAGAACCACTGTCCTAGATATTTTTATGCTTAAAAATGTTGAATTTCATGCAAAAAAAACAAAAAACAAAAAAAAGACCATTTGCGGGAAGTTGGGTTTTTTTTAATATATTTTATTGATTTTTTACAGAGAGGAAGGGAGAGAGATAGAGAGCCAGAAACATTGATCAGCCACCTCCTGCACACCTGGGATACCTCAGTCCGCAGGCCGATACTCTACCCACTGTGCCAAACCGGTTTTCGGCATTTGCCAGAAGTTTTAATTCATTGCTTTATTTTGAAGAAAAGTGCTGCTAAAAATTGTCTTATACTTCAGAGAGCTTATGGTGAACATTCTCCATCTCAAGATACTTGTGAACGCTGGTTTAAATGCTTTAAAAGTGATGATTTTGATGTGAAAGACAACGTCCAGGCCAACCAAAAAAGTTTGAAGACAATTACAGGCACTGGATGAAGATGTGTGTCAAACTCAAAAACAACTTGCAGAAAGACTAAACGTTGCTCAGCAAACAATTTCCCATGATTTACAAGCAATGGGAAAGACTTTAAAGGAAGGAAAATGGGTGCCACATCAACTGAACGAAAGACAAATGGAAAGCCAAAAAGTCATCAGTAAATTGTTGCTTCAACTGCACGAAAGTCTTTTTTGCATCGAATTGTGACTGGCGATATTTCTCTTGAAATGATCATGTTTTCTTTGGATTACAAAATCCATATTACTAACAGGTTAATAGTTAATCCAAATTATTAATAATAATAATGTGGATTTTGTCATCAAAGAAAACACAATCATTTCAAGAGAAACATCAAAGTGCTTTATTCAAAGTAATGTCCTTCACTAGCTACACATTTTCCCCATCTTTCAGGAAATTTGTGGATACTGTCCCAATAGAACTTTTCTTGTTTTGAGGCAGACAATTCAGAGACCCAATTTTTCCCTTCTTTGTACGTTTCGAAGTGCTGCTCAGAAAGTGTGTGTGCCATCCATTGGAACAAATGGTAATCTGAAGGAGCAATACAACAAAATAGCATACATATCAAATCGCATAAATATCAACATATGTGTAACTCCATCTTTGTTTTTTAAATCCACATTATTAACTGATACACCTAGTAAAACTTGGGCTGAAACCTGCCCATTGTCACAAAGAGCTTGGAAATGGCAAAGATGAGATCTGAATGCAAATTTGCTGGACTCCAAATCAAATGTAGAGGAGTGAGGAGAAGAAGTTTACCTGTCTCACTTACTCCTTTTTTAAAAATATATTTTTATTGATTTCAGAGAAGAAGGGAGAGGGAGAGAGAGAGAGCAACATAAATGATGAGAAAGAATCATTGATTGGCTGCCTCCTGCATGCCCCACACTGGAGATCGAGCCTGCAACCCGGGCATGTGCCCTTGATCAAAATCGAACCCAGGACCCTTCCCTCTGCCGGCCGATGTTCTAGCCACTCAACCAAACCAGCTGAGGCTCATCATTTATTCGTCATCATTGCTGCCAAGAGGGGATCCCAGTCTGAGTAGAGGGAAAAGACCAGAAGAGTGAAGCAGAGTAAGAGATGAGGAAAGGTGAGCAGGCCCCACAAGGCAAAGCAAGGAACTTAAGTTTGATCCTGGAGGCAGTGGGGAGCAGAGGAAGGAGGATTCTGACCAGTCCTTTATAAGCATTAAAAATGGAAAAGACCAGCTGAAACCGGTTTGGCTCAATGGATAGAGCGTTGACCTATGGACTGAAGGGTCCCAGGTTCGATTCCGTTCAGGGGCCTGTATCTTGGTTGCGGGCACATCCCCAGTAGGGGGCGTGCAGGAGGCGGCTGATTGATGTCTCTCTCATCCATGTTTCTAACTATCCCTCTTCCTTCCTCTCTGTAAAAAAATCAATAAAATATATTTTTTTAAAAAGAAAGAAAGAAATGGAAAAGACCATCCTTGGCCAGTGTGGCTCAGCTGGTTGAGTGTCATCCCGTGTACCAAAAGGTCATTGGTTTGATTCCTGGGCAACTTTGATGCCCAAGTTGCAAGTTTGGTCCCTGTCAGGGTGCATGTGGGAAGCAACTGATCGATGTTTCTCTCTCTCCTCCCTTTCTCTCTCTCTCAAATCAGTAAAAACTGTTTTTTAAAAAGGAAAGAAAGAAACGGAGAAGACCAGGAAGCCAGAGAGGAGGCTCCAGACCACTGATGGGGATGCTCTGAGTGATAAAAGGGCAAGGGCCGTGATGGTGGCTGGACAAGGGAGACTGAGGACTCCAGCTGGCCAGAGCATCGTCCCGGACATCCCTCAGCGGCATGACAGGGCCACAAACCAGGGGCCCCAATTCTACTTACTAATTTCCTTTTCTTCGGAGGCTGTTTAACCCATACACTGACACCCTTTAAAATGTCCTATGACCCCTCAAGGCCCTTGGGTCTGCTCAGGTGCCAGGCAGAAGCCTAGATTCCCAGCAGCTTTGAGCTGAAAGGAACGAGGGAGATGAGAGTGCTGGGTAGGAAACAGAACTGGATTGCCCCACCCAGAATGTTGGTGAGCCAAGTGCCCACGATCCTATCTGTACACATTTGTGCCTGATGCCTCCACGCAAGTGCAATCTGCCTCATGCCACATGCAGACTTCAGTGTGCATCAGGCACCCAGGCGCAAACGCAGACCCCCGTGAATGTGAACTGCACACGTGCAGACCCACCCCTGCAGGGACTCGGGAGGTGTCCAATCTGTACAACTAGGAACAGCAGCCACCATTCCTGAGCATTTACTATGTGCCAAGCACTAGTTCAAGGGTCTGCATGCATTACATCCTTCATACTCATGTCACTCCCCATTGGTCTCCATTTTCCAGATGAAGGAATAACGGCACAGGGAAGGGACCTGTCCGCTCAGCAAGCTCTGGGCTCACCTGAGGCCGCCACCCCCTTGGTCATTTTTTTTAAATATATTTTATTGATGTTTTACAGAGAGGAAGGTAAAGGGATAGAGAGTTAGAAACATCGATGAGAGAGAGTCATCGATCAGCTGCCTCCTGCACGCCCCCCACTGGGGATGTGCCCGCAACCAAGGTACATGCCCTTGACCAGAATCGCACCTGGGACCTCTCAGTCCGCAGGCTGATGCTCTATCCACCGAGCCAAACCGGTCTCGGCCCCTTTGTCATTTTTCATGTCATTAAACATTCATCTATACTTTAATTTTGTAAATCCTCGCCTGAGGATGTTTTCATTAATTTTAGAAAGGGAGGAAAAGAGAAAGATGGAGAGAGAGAGAGAGAGAGACATCTGTTGCCTCCCAAAGGATCCTAGTTATGTGCCCTGACTGGGAATGGACCCCACAACTTCTGGTGCACAGGACAATGTTCCAACCAATGTGCCACATTGCCAGGGCGATAAAAACTTTATCATCCAAGAACTACATCTGGGCCTTGTAGAAAGTTAGAATATGTGTTTAAAAAAGGGGAGGGAACTAAAACAGCAAATTCCTGCCACCCAGAGATGACTGCTGTTAACAATTTTACATAGATTTCAGATTTTCTTTTACACCAACCATGCTTTTTTTTTATAATGCAAATCACATCTATGGTGCATATTATTTTCTATCGATTTTGCTTTCACAGTCAACAACCTTCCACTTCCCATTTTGGTCAGTTGTCACCTCCTGTAATACCCAGACAGCAGACAGCCTCTTGGTCGTCGTAAAGTACACCAAACAGCCAATCTGCCGGAGAAGGCAGACTTCTCGTGGCGGATGAGGCCCGCCAGCGTCTACCAAGGGCCTTTCCTTCCTCCCTGCTTGGCCCTGCCCTCCTCAAAGCTGTGACTGGCTGAACCCTGTGCCTGCCTGGCACCAGCCCTGAGGGGATGGGGAAGAAGACCCAGATAAGACGGAGGCCATTGGTGCTGCATTCCAGCCTCCACGTGCCTGTCCCGGGCAGGCACACACCCACCCCTGCCCCACTTGGCTGCTAAGAGCTGGCTGCCCACCTGCTCTCAGGCCACGTGGGGGTCCAGCTGGGGCCCTGAAGCAGGGGAGGGGAGCTGAAAGCCCTTAGACACACGTGTCACAGATGGTAGAGAAAGCCCAGGGGCCTAGGTTGGAAAGCCAGCTGCCAAGGTGTGGAGTTGCTGGCAGGGACCAAGCCTCTTTCTGCTTGACCCAGGTCCTTTCTGCATGAGGGGCTCTCTGTGCAGCTATGAGTGTTTGTGTGAGAATGTGTAAGTGCAAGTGCATGGGTAAGCGTGAGAGTCTGGAAATCTTTGGTAGGAGAGTGTTGTCAAGGCGGTTCTCCCTGGCTGTGTTTGTGAACCTGTGCTCACGTGTCTGGATCTATCTTGATCTGTTAAGAGTGTGTTTGCCGAAACCGGTTTGGCTCAGGGGATAGAGCATTGGCCTGCAGACTGAAAGGTCCCAGGTTCGATTCCGGTCAGGGGCACGTACCTTGGTTGCGGGCACATCCCCAGTAGGGGGTGTGCAGAAGGCAGCTGATCAATGTTTCTCTCTCATCAATGTTTCTCTCTCCCTCTCTCTCTCTCTCTCTCTCTCCCCACCCCTTTCTCTCTGTAAAAAATCAATACAATATATTAAAAAAAAAAAAAGAGTGTGTGTTTGTGAGAACATTTGGAGTGCCTGCACTAGTATGTGTGTGTGTTTGAGTTTGGAAAGGCTTTGCTTATATGAGCCAGTGAATGGGTGCTGTTCGACGTTCTGCCCACGTGTATGTGTGTGTGAGGCTGTGTCCCAGGCCTGATTCTGTGGTCCACACTCCCCTCTGTCACCGTGGGCCTCCCTGTGTCTCTGCTCTCTGGCTTCATGGAGAAACTCCAGGTAGAGCACAGACTCCAGAGTTAGAGAGACAGGGTTTGAAGTTATAACTCAGCCATTCTCCCTCTCTGGGTGGCCTTAGCCAACTAACTTGAAGCCTCCGTTCCCCTTCTGTACAATGAGGGTACCGAGTTTCTGGTTATTGTTGTTACTCAGATGAGTCTTACTCTCTTTCTGCCGCCAGCCTCCTTTGTAAACACTGGCCAGTCCTTTCTCCTCCACTAAATTGATAACACCTTTGTGTTTTAAGTCTAAAACCTGTTTTCCCCCAACTTGCTCAGCAACTTCAGCAAGTATTTGCTAATCACCCTGGATCTACCTGGGACATATTTTACATGAATGAAAAAGCCATTCAGTCAGTAGCGCTGGGAAATGCCCCACGGAGATGCTGATTAGTGTGCAGGCTGGGAAAAGCTGGGACTGCAACTGTTCAGGCCCAAATGTTGAGAGCAATCGGTGGGAAAGTTGCAACTGAGGGGAAGGGGGGCGGCGGGAGGCAGGGTTTGTCTTCCTTTAAAAAAATCTTTTTGTTTCCCTTCTGTGTCTCTTTTGAGCCCCAAAGGATGGAGATGAACTAAAATAAGAAATTAAACAAGAGGGGAAATCCCATTATCTGGTTTTTTTTAACGGGTCCCTCGGGATTCCACGGGACCCCCATCCCAGCCGCTGTGTGGTCCAGGCCTGAGAACACGGAGCCCCCCCGCGCCCCCGCCCCGGCAGCCCACGCCCACCCACCGCCCAGCCCCAGCGGCAGTTTCCCAGGATTCACATGGTAATGAAGGCATCCATCTTCTCCCAGACACACACTGAGCCCTCCGACCCTCCCAGGCCAGCGCACAAAGGCCCCCGGAGCCGCGGCCCCACCACCTGTTGGATTTTCCCAGGGAAGGGCGGGCGGGTGGAGGAGCGCTCCTTCCCGGGCCCCCGCCCCCCTGGCACCCTGGTCCTGGGAGGCAGGCGGTTAGAGCGCCCTGGTCCTGGGCTCCCCAGCCAGCCGTCCTCAGCAGCCCGCACCCTCCGTCTCCCCCTCCGCGAGATGGAGGGGGTGCTCCCTGAGTCACAGAGTGACGGGCTCACTCCAGGCACCTGGGGAGTGAGCTGGGTGATGAGCCGCCAGCCGTCCCGCGTGTTATGCCGGACCAGGCAGGGCGCCGCGCGTTGCCTCGCCGTCACAGGGCGGGCGCGCCCACCACACCCCGAGGGTGGCGCTGGCGGGACCCCATTTGCAGAAGGAGACACTGGGGCCCAAGGGGCACCTACTGCTGGCCAGGCCCCGGGCCAGGCTGACTTCAGACGTTGACCCCAGGCTGACTCCTTCCCTGAGCGGCGCTGGAACTGGTATCCTGTTGGTCTGTGCCCTCCAGGAACCAAAATGCTCCCCCAGTAAGACACAGTCGCACCTGTGCCAAGTCACCCAGGCTGGTGGGAAGGAGGCAGAGGGCGGCGTTCGCCACAGGTGTCTGGGAAGAGGGAGATTTGCCAATTACAGCAAGTAACAGAAAGCAGGTCATGGCTTCTTTATTTTTTAAACACTTTTTTTTTTTTTTTACTGATTTCAGAGAGAGGAGAGAGAGAGAGAGAAATAGAGACATCAGTCGCTGCCTCCTGCACTGCCCCTACTGGGGATCGAGCCTGGAGCCCAGGCATGTTCCCGGAGCGGAAATCGAACTGGCTCTCTCTCCAGGTGCAAGGTTCGAGGCTCCACCACTGAGCAACACAGGCTGGGCAGACCATGGCTCCTTTCAATGGAATCATGGAAACCACAGGCTCCCCCACCCCACCACTGCTGCTCCCCAGTGTATAAGTTTCCTCTCCTGCACCTTGTTCAAACCCAGGCCCCACCTTAGATATTTAAAAGGAGGCTTTCTCTATGCATTTATGGGTGTAGGGATAGGATTAAGGAGTATTTACATTTTGTTTAGAGCCCTTCCTTATTTCCAAATGCTCTGTGATGCATTTGTGTGGTCACTTTACACCGCTTTAATACAAAGAATATATTTTTACAAAAAAGCAAATTCTACATACAACATCTATCTGAATCCTCTTCCTGATCCCACAACCCCACCCCAGAGGTAACCCCTACTACAGCTTGCTGGGGTCCTGGGCATTTAACAAGTATGTTTTAGAGACACCTTGAACACATTAGGTTACCTGAAAGAACCCAGTCACAGAAAAATATATTTTTTTAGATACATTTTATTGATGTTTTACAGAGAGGAAGGGAGAGAGATAGAGTTAGAAACATGGATGAGAGAGAAACATCGATCAACCGCTTCCTGCACACCCCCTACTGGGAATGTGCCCACAACCAAGGTACATGCCCTTGACCGGAATCGAACCCAGGATCTTTCAATCCGCAGGCTGACGCTCTATCCACTGAGCCAAACCGGTTTCAGCAGAAAACTATATTTTGTATGATTCCACTTATATGAAATGTCCAGAATAGGAAAGTCTATGGAGACTACTAACAGGTGTGGGCTTTTTTTTGGGGGGGGGGGAGTGATGAAAATGTTCGAAGATTGATTGTAGTAATGATTGCACAACTCATTGTTTGGGTGAATGGTATATTTAAGTGGGGGATTATATGATCTATGAGTTATATCTCAATATAATAAGAATCTCAAAGCTGCTAAAAAGAAAAAGAGTAAATTCTAGAAGTGCTCTTGTCTCCGAGCTCCCCTTCCAGGGACAGGGTGCTCACCCCTCCAAGCCTGATCCCTCTTCCAGCCGGCAATGAGGGTGAGCAGTTCTTGGGCCCCATCATGCATCTGGGCGAGTTTCTCCCATTCCTGAAATCACATGGTCTCAGGGTCAGGGGGAAGCCCAGGGGCATGGAACTCTCCCTTAAACTTTTATGGGTCCGGACCTCTCTCCTTCTCCTTTCAGTTCCCTTTCACTTTTGACCAGGTGAAGCATGCGCCTGGAACAAAATTTAAAGCGCACAGACATTTCGCTTGTCCCCCTCAGGCAGCCAGTGGTCAGTGCTCTGTTTAGATACAAGCAGATGCGTATTTGATCTTTTTTTCTTTTCTGTTTCTTCTGTGTTAAACACAAGGGATGGCAGTGTATGTATGCCACTCGCAACGTGCCGTGGAGACCTCCGCAGATCAGGGTAACAGGGAGTGTCCTTGTTCGTTTTGTGGCTGTGTGCACCCTGTTGTGTGGAGAAAGCAGCCTCCATTCCACCAGTCCCCACGTGATGGACACACAGGCTTTCCCGACTGGCATCATCTCATACATTCGAGTGTCTCTTTAGTATAAATTCCTGGAAGTGGAAGTGCCATCTCGTGCCTTCCCGGGGCCGTGTGGTTTATTCGGTTTATTTAGCCATTCTGCTTTTGATGAACATTTAGGTTGTTGCTAACTGGTGACCGTGATGCGGGGGAGGGAGAAGGCTGCTGTGAACCCAGCCCCATTGGCCATGTGTGAGACGCCGTTGGTCCCCTCCCACCCTCCGCTCCAAACATGCATTGAATCACCCAAATGTGAGACCCGCCCAGGAGCCTCCACGTTAAGAGGCTCTGAGGTCAGTGAGCTGCTGTCGTTCTGCACATGGAGAAACACGAGGCCCACGCTGGCAGGGCCATGTCTCACATACGCGGGAGAACGACCTTGAGAGTCCGGCACGGAGTCTCCGCGGTCAGAACCCTCCGGGGGCTCCTGCCTCACCCAGAGTGAGAGCAAAGGCCTCTGTGGCCTGGTGACGCCCTTCCCCCACGCACATCGCCCTGGCCTCACTTCCCAGCACCCTGCTCCTGGTTCAGCCAGCGGAAGTCGCGCTGGCCTCCTGCACACACAGGCACACTTCTTTATTTTATTTTTTGTGAACATCAGACATACTTCTGCCTTAAGACCTCTTCCCCTGTAGCTGAAGGAAGTGAGAGCGCAAGTTCTTGACTGAAACATCACCTTCGCAGAGAGGCCTTTGCTGACCTGCCCCAGACCCTTAAGATCACAGCCCAGCCGCCGGGTCAGTGCTTGGGCCTGGACCCTCTGAAGCAGGAGGTCAGGTTTGATTCCGGCCAGGGCACATGCCTGGGTTTCGGGTTCCCTCCCCAGTGTGGGGTGTGCAGGAGCCAGTCCATCAGTGATTCTCTCTCCTCATTGATGTTTCTCTCTCCCTCTCCCTCCCTCTCTGACATCAATAAAAATGTATTTTAAAAAATAAAAAGATTACAGCCCACCCCCACGCCAACCTTCCCCACCCCTCCTTTCCTGACTGCGTTTTGTCAGCAGTGTCCACCACCGAGGAGAGCGCCCGTTGGCCCCTGAAGGAGGGCGGTGGGCGAAGCCCCGGTGCACAGGCAGCTGCAGGAGGGGCACATGGGAACCGCGGCTTTGAGCGTCCTGGCCCCCACACCCCGCTCTGCCGCAGCTCTGCGGGGACCCTGGAGGAGTCCCCTGTCTTTGGGCACCCACGCCCCCCGTGTTCCTCGTCAGAAGTGACGGGGGAGCACTTCCTCCTCTGCACGGGGCGGCTTGAGCAGGAACCAGGAGGACGGCAGCCCCGCCAAGTGCCTAAAGGTGTCGGCAGCATCATCGCCGGGCTGTGATGCTGCAGGTGACGGCGGTGGGGATGCAGGCGCGGGGGTGTGCGGTCACCCGCACGCGCAGGACTCCAAACTGATACTGGAAGTGGGGGTGCTCCCAGGGGATAGGAGGAGACGGGGGTGGTCACAGGGGGCAGGAGGAGGCAGGGGGGCTCCCAGGGGGTCCTGAGCTGTCTTTCTGGTACTTCCCAGCAGGAAGGGGGGTGCGGGGTGTGGGTGACGGAAGGGCGCGCGGAGTAACGCTCCCACCAGCTAGACCCCGTCCCCGGCCGTCGGGGAGGGCGGCGGCGGGAGAGCAGGCCGGTTTTCCCAGGCTCCCCCACCCAGCGAACATCTGGCCGCGAACATCTGCCCGAGCCTTTGTCGCCGGCCCCGGGCAGCCTCGCACCCATCTGCGCCGCCCGCGGCCTCCGCCCATCTGCGCGCCGCTCCGGGGGCGGTTCCCGGCGCCCCGCCCCCGCCCGCCGGGCTGGTTCCCACGGGTCGGCGCGGGAAACCGGGCCGCCCATCTGTCCGGCCGCCGGCGTCCCCCCGGGGCGGGACCCCGTGCCCAGGAATGTCTTTCAGGTGGGTGCGCCCCGAACAAAGCGCGGGGTGCGGGGCCTCTCCCCACCCGGCCGGGCCCACAGACAGGACCCCGGCTGCCCTGGCGCAGGGCAGAGGCGCTATACCCCCCCCGCACCCCCACACACCTCCCGCTCTTCCCAGCCCCTCCCCACGCCACCCCGCTGCGCCTCCAGCCCCACCTCTCCTCCAGCACCCGCCACCGCGGGCCCCTGCGCACCCCGGTCTCTGGCCCGCAGACCTTGAGTTTGGCTCGGCCTTCGCCTGGAAATGCCCTTTTCTCGTTGCTAACCTAGTTTTTTAATTTTGAAACATTAAAGTGGTTTTTAAAAATACAGTGTTTTGTATTCCTGATCCCATAAGCGCCGCCCAGAGCTAGCAACCACAGGTTGTTTGCTGCAGGCGCTGCGCTCCCATCCTTTCTCCGAAGAAGCAAACTTCTTTCTCCACAAGGCTGGCCTTCTGTCCGCTGCCCTGCCTGCCTCCCCAAGACTCTGCTGCTCCGCACCCCACCTGGGCATGCTTCCTTCCCGCCCACGTCTCTTACACGTTGACTGCACACAAATGTATTAGCATCGTGTGTGTGTTTTCCAATTTACACTTTTTAAATATATATTTTTTATTGATTTTTTTTTACAGAGAGGAAGGGTGAGGGAGAGAGAGTTAGAAACATTGATGAGAGAGAAACATCGATCAGCTGCCTCCTGCACAAGGTACATGCCCGTGACCAGAATCGAACCTGAGACCCCCTCAGTCTGCAGGCCGACGCTCTATCCACTGAGCCACACCGGTTTCAGCTGTTTTCCCCATTCTAGCATGTGCCCAGGTCTAGCTCTTTCTGAGAAGGGCCGTCCCGCCTGTCGTTTTATGTCCCTGTCCGGCTGTTGGGCACGTAGGTGGTTTGCGGTGGTGGCTGCCGCAGACAGACACAGCTTGGAGCTCTTGCCCGCAGAACTTTCAGGGTCTGACCGTGGGAGTGGATTGCCGGGTCATAGGGTGTCCCAGAGTTCACTCTTCCTCGGTATTGCCACACTGCGCTCCCAAGTGATCATACCAGTTTGCACACTCACCAGGGGCGGCTGCGTTTCCCACCCCCCCCCCCCCCCCCCCCCCCCACACACACACGTGTTATATTCGCAGGCTTTGAAGTTCTTTCAGTTTGATGTGGCAGTGCTGGGCCTCAGGATCACCCGCCTCACCCTTCCTCACTGCTTCTTCATCTCCGCTGGGAGGGTGCCTGCCTCCTCCTGCAGGAAGGCCTCCTTCCCCTCCCTGAGCTGACAGGGTCTCTCCAGCCACACCCGCCTCTCCCTGTCCCCGTGCATAGGGGCAGCGCGGGGGACCTGGGGGCGATGGCCTTTCCGAGCAACAGGGAATGCCTTGGGCAACAGCCTCGTTGGCAGGGCCACTGAGCACGCTATGGGGAGCACGAAGGTGCTTCAGAGCATGTTCCCAGGAGGCGCATTGCATCTACTCAGAGTAAGGGGCTTCTCTCTGTTCCCAAAAAAAAAGTGTCCCCTTGGGCCCTGACCTGTTTGGCTCAGTGGATGGAGCATCGGCCTGTGGACTCAAGGGTCCTAGGTTTGGTTCTGTTCAGGGGCATGTACCTTGGTTGCGGGTGTGCAGGAGGCAGCTGATTGATGTTTCTCTCTCATCCATGTTTCTGACTCTCCCTCTCCCTTCCTCTCTGTAAAAAATCAATTATATATATATATATATATAATTTTAAGTGCCCCCTGGGGATGAGCGCAGCCCACAGACTGCAGTTAGTGCCCAGGGACTAACCCCCCGACCAGTGGTGTTTGTCTGTTCCCACTTAGTTACTTCCAACGGTTAATGGCTGCCTCGCCTCACGTTCCGTCACTGCTGTGCCTAGTACAAAGTGGGGTGCACTAATTGTTTACGGGGTGAATAGCTGATTTTTAATGGTTCTAAAGTTCTGTAATTCAGTGGTGGAGCATGCATCCGATTAATTCACAGGGGTTACCTTCAGGAGAGGTGGGACGGTCAGTCACCATAAGGATAGTGTAATTGCTGGAGGTGTCTGATACCGACTTCACTGGGCATTGTTCTAAGCTCTCTACGTGACTTATCTCCTTTCATCCTCAGAGAGAAGGGAACTCATGCCTTTTCCCGCTTTCACAGGTGGGGAAGCTGAGACACGAGGACATGAAGTGACTCACACTCATGAAGCGGGGGGACTCTGAAGTGTGTGGCTCTGAAGCGGGGGACTGGACGAGAATCCGGGGCTCCTTGGCTGTCTGAGAAAGCTCGCTCTCCTGACTTCTAGGAAAGAAACCCTTTTCTTCACTGAGTGTTTCTCAGTTGACAACGTCCTTTAACTAGATCAGTCCTGCGTTTGCATCAGCAAAAAGATGTAAGACTTTAAAAGACTTAAGAGTGTGTCATGAGTCATAGTGTTTGAGCAGTGCGGCCACACCTGTGACCGGAGGCAAGGGCGAAGCTAGAGGTGCCACCCCTGGTGACAGTACTTAGGGCTGGGGTGAGCAAAGAGGGTGGGGACTGCTCCCTGTTCCTGGGCAGGGAGCTGAGCAGGCCCTGAGAGATGCACCCTCAGCTGGTTCCCCTTTCCGGGCCCCAGGGCAGAAGGGGGAGCCAGGTGTAAGGGAGGCAGGTGAGTCAAGAGAGGGCTGGATGGGGCACCAGGCAGGAGGCAGGGGAGGGGCCTCCGGAGCCTCCTGTCCATCTCCAGTGGGAGGTGAGGAAACCATGGGAGCCTCCTCGGCAGCCCTCTTGCCCTCATCTCCCTCCTTCCCTGTCACGGACCTTGCAGCATGGGGGTGCTCCCTGTTGGGCCCTGAAGAGCACCCTGATTTGGGATTTCCTGGCTGGTGGCATCAGCCTCTGGGGCTGCCAGAGTCAGTTCAACTCCTGTACCTCTGCCCTGGGCAAGGCTCCGGCCTGCATTTCTGGGCATGAGTTCCTGGGGTCTGGCTGGGTGTGGCTGAGCAGTTGTGAGTCCATGGGGCTTATACAGAATTCTGAATTGTGTGTGTGCTGTGGCGTGATTTCTATATATAAAAAGACTTTGAGCCGAAACCGGTTTGGCTCAGTGGATAGAGCGTCGGTCTGCTGACTGAAAGGTCCCAGGTTGGATTCCGGTCAAGGGCATGTACCTTGGTTGCGGGCACATCCCCAGTAAGGGGCGTGCAAGAAGCAGCTGATTGATGTTTCTAACTCTATCCCTCTCCTTTCATCTCTGTAAAAAATCAATAAAATATATTAATAAATTAAAAAAAAAGACTTTGAGAGGTGGTCGGAGACAGTCTAAGAGCTGGTGAAGGTGGGTGTTGGTTGAGTAGAAGAAGCTGGTTTGTTTTTGGTTGTTTTCTCTAAGGATGTGGGCACGTGTGTCTCATCTTTGGGTGAGCAGCACTGATATGGGTGTGAGCATTATGTTCAGTAAATGTGCATTGCCGTGTAGGGTGTGTGTATCTGTGTATTGTGTTTATTGTTGCGACTTTAGTGTGGTTCTGTTAGGAGAGACAATTAGGTGTTTTGATGTGTTGCCTCCTGGGTGTCTGTATTTTGGTGGTTGTGTTGGTTGTGCATGTGTGGGGCTGGGTGGTGTACCTGGACGTCAGTGTGTGGTTGCATGTCATGGTGAATTGCTGTGCTGTGCATTTGGACAGCTGCTTTGCTGGGTGTGGGTACTAAAGTTGCTGGCAGATGCATCAGTTGTCAGTTTACATGTATATCCTGTGTTGGTTGTGTAGGTGTGTGCATTTGTGCCCGTGTGTGTGTGTATGTGTGGGGGGGTACTTTCAAGTTTGGCCTGTGCTGAGTGACCTAAGAAAGAAGACCCCTGGGCCTTTACTCTGCCCTGCCCTTTGGCCCCTGAGGCCCAGGGCAGTAGTGGTCCTTACTGAGGCCACAGGAAGGACCCACCCCCTCTCTCTGCAGGGAACCGGGGAGGGGCCCACACTGGCAGCTCCAGCCTCCCTGTCCATTGTTCTGGGCCTTCTTTGGAAAACAGGATGAGAGGCAAAAGATGGACCCAAGCCTGGACCCTCCTACACTCCCTGAAATGACCCAGGAGCCCATCAAAAAACCTTTAAGATGGAGGGCCAGTGACCATCCCCATTTTACAGTTGGGGAAACTGAGGTCCGGAATGGATAAGAGACTTGGCAGAGGTCTCACAGCTTGTTAAGGACAGAGAGTTTGAAGCCTCCACACCCTTCAAGTGCCCATATACAGCCTTCTGCTGGGCTGGGGGATAGAAAATGAGACCCCTGGAAGGGCACAAAACTATCTATTTTGCTGCCACTTTTGAGTGCTTGAGCAAGTCTGTCACCCTCTCTGGGCCAGGCCCTGTGCTCAGCTCCAGGGACACAGCAGTGGCCAAAGGAGCCGTGGTTCCTGTCCTCCTGGAGCCTGGGACAAGCACTGGGATGGAGGAGGATTGGACACTCTCCAACAAAACAAAGATCTTTTCAGATGGTAATAAATTCTATAAATAATTAAGACCAGGGGAATGTGAAAGTGAATAAATAGCCAAAGGAGGTTCTAAGAAGACCTCTGAGGAGGTGACATTTGACCTGAGACTTGAAGAATGAGAAGCCTTGTAAACTCTGGGATGAGTGTGCAGAGGGAACAGCAAAGGCAAAGGCCCTGAGGTAGGACCCAGCTAGATTAGGAAGGAGACCACAGGGCTGGTGAGAGGAAGGCAGGGCAGGAGATGTGGCTGGCGGTGGTGGACAGAGGCTGCAGCTGGGGAGGGGTTTGGCGTTTATTCTCAGTGTGATGGGCAGAGAGGCAGTGTTGGCTGAGCGCAGACTTCTGGGGTAAAGTGTGGAGGGGGCGCTTGTGGTCTCCTGTTACAAGGAGCAGGGAAGAGGGGGTGGGAACAGCCAGAGCCAAAGGTCTCTCCCCCGCAGCTCCGGCAGTCCCAGCCCAGAGGCGCCGGCCTGGCGGCTGGAAGACCGCGCTGTGGGCACATCTGGGGAGCAGCTGCCGGGCCAGGGCCAGAGCAGCCAGAACAGGTCACGTGGCACAGGGCAGGCCCGCCCTGGAGCCGGCAAGGCCAAGACTCTCGGGAGGGGCAGTGGGGAACATGCTGGACATGAACACGCATCAACAAGGATGTGCTCTACAGTGTAGACACACATGCACACAAGCCTTCAGGCCCACACAGCCACTGCCGCGGGAGACAGACCGCCTGGGTTCAAGGCCACATCCCAGCTGTGTGATCTGAAGCAAGTCGCTCAACTTCTCTGGGCCTCAGGGGCCTCAGCTGTAAAAGGAACATACCTATTACCACCAGTCGTAGGCTAATACTTGGAGCTCTGCCTGATACAGAGTGAGCACTTAGAAAATGGCAGCCTTGCTCTGACAGGTTTGGCTCAGTGGATAGAGCGTCAGCCTGTGGACTGAAGGGTCCCAGGTTCGATTCCGGTCAAGGGCAGGTACCTTGGTTGCAGGCACATCCCCAGTGGGAGGTGTGCAGGAGGTGGCTGATGGATGTCTCTCTCTCATCAATGTTTCTAACTCTCTATCCCTCTCTCCTCCTCTCTGTAAAAAATCAATAAAATTTATTTTTAAAAAGAAAGAAAATGGGAGCCTTTGCCTTGAGTGCCAGAGGCCAGAGGAGAGGTCTTACTCGTAAAGGCTGGAAAGGGGATGTGGTGACAGAGAAATCATGAAAAGATATGTCCGTTCATCACCAGGTGCTGCAGTTACCTCTTGGCATAGCTTATTTTATCTCATACCTGGTCTACGAAGAACAACGAGCATTAACTCCAGTTTACAGATGAGGAAACTGTGGTACAGCTTGTCGATGAGAGAGCCAAGATTCGAAGGTGTCAAAGGCTGGTCCTTTTTTCTCTCTGAGCCCCAGTATTCCCATCTATGAAATGGTGCGTTTTAATAATACAGCTGCTGCCAGCGTCTGGGAGCAGCTGTGGAAATCAGATGGTGCCAGGTGTGTGTAAAGGGCCTCCCCAGAGACCTCTAGCTTGAATCCTGATTTAAGGCCATTTAAAGAGTCCTCCAGCCCTAGCCGGTTTGGCTCAGTAGATAGAGCATCGGCCTGTAGACTGAAGGGTCCCAGGTTCCATTCTGGTCAAGGGCCAGGGTTGCAGGCTTGATCCCCAGGAGGGGGCGCACAAAAGGCAGCTGACCAATGATTCCCATCATTGATGTTTCTATTTCTCTCTTCCTCTCCCTTTCTCTCTGAAATCAATAAAAGTATATTTTAAAAAATAAAAATAAAGAGGTCTCTAAACTTCCTGGCCACCAAAAGAGGGGTGGTAGGACTGAGAAGACAAATGCTCACTCAACTCACACTACCCAAGAGAGGGCCAGAAAAATGCCTATTTGGCAACAAGATAAATAGACCGTCTTTGTTTAAATTCTTTGTCAGGCCTTAAAAATGTAAGAGATAAAAATCATGTCTGGAAGTACTGAACATTTTCTGGAATGAAATGAAGCCATTTTTTCCCCCACAGACCTAGGATGGGTATGTGTAGAGGGGGTGTCGTTATTTCACTCGGAAAGTCTGAGGGGAACACTGTGGAGGGAAAATTTTATGGGGTCTGAAAGCTCATCTCACATGGCTAGCTAAAAACACCCAGAAGTAAAACTGCAAACTACGTCGGGTTCTGGGGGCCTGGCCTGAAATTGAGCAGACACTATTCCTATCTACTGTTTAGTGAGCACTTACTACATTCAAGACCATCACAGGAGCTTTGGCACCCTAATCTCAATGAATCCTTCTTTTTAATAACGTATTTTTATTTATTTATTTTTGTTGTTGTTGTTGTTATTCCTCACGTGAGGATATTTTCTCACTGATTATTAGCAAGAGAGAAACATTAATGATGAGAGAGAATCACTGATCGGCTGCCTCCTGCACGTTCCCTACTGGGGATCAAACCTGCAACCCAGGCACGTGCCCGGACCTTCTGGTTCAAAAGTCGATGCTCAACCATTGAGCCACACTGGCCAGGCCATAATATAGTCTTGATGTAGTTAGCACAGGACCTGGCAAGAGGTGGATGCGCACAAATGTTATTTGGCACCGGGGGTGGAGGTGGGAGGTCCTAATTGTTCCTTGACCCTCTCTCCTACTTGTGTGCAAAGTATCTTGGATATTCCACCTCATCCCAACCATCAGTCAGGCCAGAGTGAGATATACTAAACTTTAAAATTGGCTTTTTATTATACAAAATATTTCACAAGTACACTTCTGTTTAAAAAATGTATTCAAGAAATACCTATGTATATTGAATTGGAGACCTAAAACTATAAAAACCCTAAGCTATAAAACTTCTGGAAAATATAGGAGAAAATCTTTGTGTTCTTGGATTAGGTAGCAATTTCTTAGATATGACAAGAAAAGCACGATTCACAATATTAAAAATTGATAAATTGGACTTCATCAAAATTTAAAACTTTTGCTCGTCAAAAGATGCCAGTAAGAAGATTAAACGATGAGAGACACTGGAGAAAATATTTGTAACTTATATATCTGATAAAGAATTTGTATTCAAAACATAAAGAACTCTCAAAACTCCATAAGAAAACGAACAACCAAGTGAAAAGAAATGGACAAAAGATTGAAGGGTAGCACGAGGGATCCTTGTGATGGAGCTGTTCTGTGTGTTCACTCTGGCGGTGCTCACAGGAAACTACATGTGATAAAACTGCATAGAAATAGATACACATACAAACGGATGCATGCCAATCAGGTGAAATTTGAATTCCATATGAAATCTTCTTGTAATATTCACTGTTTTTATGCAAGATGCTTCCATTAGGGAAACTGGGTAAAGGATATAAGGGGTTTCTCTATTATTTCTTAGGACTTCATGTGAATCTACAATTATCTAAAACTAACTTTTTAATGAGCAAAGATATATGGCTGACATGTAAGCACATACAAAGATGATCAACATTTTTAGTCATTCAGAAAATGCAAATTAAAACCTTGGCCAGTTTGGCTCAATTGGCTGGGCTTCATCCCATGTGCTGAAAGGCTGCCAAATCAATTCCCTTTTAGGGCACATGCCCAGGTTGCAGGCTCAATCCCCGGAAGGGGGCATGTAGGAGGCAGCCAATCGATATTTCACTCTGTCTCCCTCTCCCTTCCTCTCTCTCTAAAAGTCAATAAAAATTAAAAAAGAAAATACAAATTTAAACCACAGTTAGATACTACACACATCTATTAGAATTGCTGAAAAAGACTGATCACATAAACCGTTAGAGAAGACATGGAGGACCTAGGCTCTCCACACTGTTGATACACCCTCTTGGGAAAACATTTGAATAGTTTCTTATTAAGTTAAATAAATACCTACTATGTGACCCAATCATTCCACTACTGTTTGCCTAAGAGAAATGAAAGCACAGATTCATATAAACACATGTATACAATTGTTCAAAGCAGCTTTATTTGTACTAACCAAAAACTATAAACAACCTAGATGTCTATCAAAGTAAATGAATAAGCAAATTGTGGTATATTCATATACTACTATTAAGCAATAAAAATGAATGAACATGAATGAATCTCAAAATAATTATACTAAGTTAAGAAAAAAAAGTAGGCTGAGAAAAATACAATAAGGAGTATGCAGTGTATATACATTATGTAAGTGTATACTTATATATATACTGTACTTCACTTATATAAAATTCTAGAACATGCAAACTATAGAATAAAACAGATATCCAGTTACCTGGACACTGAGTGGAAGTGTAGGAAGGAATTACCAAGGGCAAAAGAAAACTTCTAGGGTTGCCAAAACCGGTTTGGCTCAGTGGATAGAGCATCGGCCTGTGGACTGAAGGGTCCCTGGTTCGATTCTGGTCAAGGGCATGTACCTTGGTTATGGGCACATCCCCAGTGGGGGGTGTGCAGGAGGTAGCTGATCAATGTCTCTCTCTCATGAGATTGATGTTTCTAACTCTCTATCCCTCTCCTTTCCTCTCTGTAAGAAATCAATAAAATATATTAAAAAAAAAAGAAGAAGAAAACTTCTAGGGTTGATTAAGTATATGTTAATTGTCTTGATTGTGGCAATGGTTCATGAATAAGAGAGAAACTTATGAAGTCATACACTTCAAATATATACACTTTGTTTATGTCAGTTATCTATAATAATAAAAGAGTGTTATGCTAATTAGACCAGATAGCCTAATGACCTTTTAGACATCATTCTGGACATCCTCCCCAATGAAGCTGCCGTGGTGGGGGCCAAGGCAGAGGCAGTTAGGGGCAATCAGGCAGGCAGACAGAGTAGTTAGAACCAATCAGGCAGGCAGGAAGAGTGGTTAGGGGTGAGGCAGGCAGGCAGGCAGAGTAGTTAGGAGCAATCAGACAGGCAGGAGAGTGGTGGGGGTAATGAGGCAGACAGACAGAGTGGTTAGGGACAATCAAGCAGGCAGGCAGGTGAGTGGTTAGGAACCAGCCATCCCAGATTGCTAGAGGGATGTCCCACTGCCAGTTTAGACCCAATCCCGCAGGGGGGTCCCGAGTGTGAGAGGGTGGCTGGGCTGAGGGTAGCTTCCCCAACCCCATGCACAAATTTCATGCACTGGGCTTCTAGTACTCCAATAAGACTGCTTAAGAAAAAAAAATCATATACCCTTTGAAGATAAAAGTGAAATCCTAATTTCACATTGTTCTCCTTCCCCTCACCGCTTTTCACAGTGGTAACATTAGTAATTTGGTATTTATCCTTTTTTTCCCCTTTCTAATGTTTTTTTGAGCTGCTATTTAAATACAGTGAACTGCACAAAACTATATAATTCAATGTGTTTTGACTAATTCTTACACTGTGTAATGTACACCTCATTATGATAGAGAACATTTCCATCACTCCAGAAAGTTCCCTCACACCCCTTGCCTGGCAACTCCCACCCTCCACTCCCAGAGGCAACCCACATTCTGATTTCTTTCATCGTACGTTAGTTGTGAGTTTTAGAACTTCATCTGAGAGAAAGCACACAGTATTGTGTTTGAAATTTTCCACAGCATAATTTCCTCTCATTTTAAATTCATTTCCAGATACACATGTACTTAGGCGCAGTATGTTTGCTTTTTCACAAGAGGTCCTACCTTAACCCCCAGTCTAACTCTTGCTTCCTCTACCAACAGCATCTAGTTATCTCTCAGAACCAAACTTCCCCTGCTGCAGGGCCAGTCCACAGCACTGAGGTTCCATGCATCCTTATATAATACCACTGTTGCTGGAGAGTTAGGTTATTTTAACTTCCCCCCTTATAAATAGCACCTCAGCGAACATCTTTGGGAAGACTTATTTATTTTTATTTATTTTTTAAAAAATATATTTTATTGATTTTTTACAGAGCGGAAGGGACAGGGATAGAGAGCTAGAAACATCAATGAGAGAGAAAGACCCATCAGCTGCCTCCTGCACATCTCCTACTGGGGATGTGCCCCGAAACCTAGGTACAACCCTTGACCAGAATTGAACCTGGGACCCTTCAGTTGGCAGGCTGATGCTCTATCCACTGAGCCAAACCAGTCAGGACGGGAAGACATTTTTTAAAGGAATGTCTCATTCCTTTTTTAAAACAATAGTTTATTGATTTTTACAGAGAGAAGCACTGAGAGGGAGAGAAAAGCATGGAAGTGAGAGTACATGAATCAGCTGCCTCCAGCACTCACCTTATCAGGGATGGAGTCCACAACCCGGTCACATGCCCTTGACCCGAAATCCAGCCGGCAACCTCCTGGTGCACAGATGATGCCCAACAGAGCCACGCCAGCCAGGGCAGAGCAGACATCTTTGTGCTCCTTTGCGCGCGCACGTGTGTGTGTGTGTGTGTGTGTGTGTGTGTGTGTGTGTGTCTGGAATTGATACCAGCAAAAAGAATTGCTAGGTCAATTAATAACCACTCAATAGTGAATTAATATTCTAATTTCCTCATTGGCCATTGTCCTTCCAGTTCTTTAGCAATTCTTCTGCACAGCAAAATGTTCTCTCCAATCATTAAAGGATTGCAAAACAAGCCTAGGGAGTTTGGAGAGCTTGCGGGGTGTCATAAGAGGATGGGGAGTCCAGCTAATTAATTGATGATGTCTCTCCTTTGAAGCTGGTCTCCCTTGATCAGTTTTCCTGGTTTCCTCATGTGGAGGCAGTGGGCTGGTTTATTGACCCCCTTCTCCAAAGTTCTGTAGAAAAAGGAAACCTGCTGACACCCAGTGAATTAATTGTTGGGCGGGGGGCGGGGTGGGTAATATCACCCGCTCCTGTGTGAACGCAGAATTTTAGCCCTCCTACGGCTGTGTGGCTTCGGGTAGCTCTGCGGCTCCCACAGCTCTGGCCTCTCTAGGGCTCTGGAGGCAGACTGGAAGGGGCTGCAGTACAATGAAGCGCCCTTGGTATCCATCAGGCAGCCATTACAACAGTGTGGCTCCCGGGAGGGCTTTTTGAGCCTCGGTTTCCTCCTTTGTATAAAGAAACCACACAGCTCCTCTCTCTGGAGCTGTAGCAAGGATTACAGAAGATGACAAAGGCAAACTCTTCACACACTGCCTGCCTGGCGGGAAGTAAGACACGCAGTAAATCGTCACCTGTGTGATTATTACCAAAATGCCGGGCCGACAGTATGGCTCAGAGGGCTTGAGACGCCACTAAATTCGCCCAGCAGCGGAGCTGGGATCGGAACTCGGGCCCCTTTCCCCAGGCAGTGGGGGAACTGGAGATGGGGAGGAGGCGCCAAGCTGCGGGCCCGGTGGGGAGATTCCAGGTGTGGGGCGAGGAGGTAAGGTGACCCTCGCCCGGCGACCGCGCCCGTGCGCAGCGCATTCCCAGGCCTCCTGCCGGAGGTCCGCAGGTGACTGGCGGGGCCCCGAGCAGCGAGGGGAGCCGGGTTTGCCGTCTCCATGGCGACCGCCCGCGCGGCGCCAGCCTGACAGCCCGTCCAGGTTTTATGAATGGGTGACGTCACGGGCCTGGCGTCTAACGGTCTGAGCCTCTTGTTCAGACGCTGACACAGACCAGCCCGGGAAGCCCGGCGGGGGGAGGGCGGCGGAGAGGGGGGGCTCGAGCTCTGCAGCTGCCGCGCTGTGGGAGAACCTGATCCGAAATCTTTTTTTTCTTTTTTTCTTTCGGGGGGAGGGACATCCGAAAAAGGGAGAAAAAAATTTTAAAAATCATTACTTGATGCAGACGTAGGGAATTTTTGCAGGGGGGCTGCAAATTCAGAGTGGCATGAGGAGGTGCAGCGTGTCCCCTCTGGGAGCCATCTATCTAGTTCAGGTCCCAGAGGCCCAGCCCCCAGTCCTAGGGGAAGACTTTCCCAATTGAATGCTCCCACCCCGAGGGGGCCTGGCTGGGCAAGTCCCCCGGGTCCCAGGACATGAACAACATTCCCTGGCCATTGGGAAAGAGAGACGAGCCCCCAGTTCAGAGTGCTGAAGGAGGGCCCGCTCTAATTTCGGACCAAATATTCGGGAGATCAGGGTCCCAGAGGTCGTCGTCGTCTTCCCAGAGGATCCAGAAGCCCAGGCTCCGCGGGCGACCCAGAGCCAGCCGCTTCTTCACCGGGCCCGCTCCTCCGCTCTGTGAAAAGGAGCTGGAGCGGGGAGGAAACGGACCCGGGAGGGACAACGGGCTCTTGGTCTGTTGGTCACCGGCAATATCGACTTAGCCTCCCCCCCCCCCCGAGGTTCCCAGGCAGCCCTCGCCACCCTGTCCCGAGCCTCCCCACTCTCTCTCTTCTGGAGGTCCGGGGTCCCCTTTCCACGCCCTCCAGGGTACAATAGTAGAGCGGGAGGCGGGGCCCCCGGGGGGGGGGCGCCCGAGGCCACGCCCTCCAGGCCTCTCATTGGCTGCTTTTGAACGTCGGAGCCCGCCCCTCGGGGCGGGGACGCGGCGTCTATATAACAACCCGGCTGCGCGGTGCGGAGCGTGCCTTCCACAGCCGTCTTAGCCGCGCTCCGCTCCCCTCCTGCACGCCCAGCTCCCGCCTCCTCTCTCTCTCTCACCCCGACGCCAGAGCCATGAAGGTCGCCAGTGGCAACGCCGCGGCTGCCGCGGGCCCCAGCTGCGCCCTGAAGGCCGGCAAGACGGCGGGCGAGGTGGTGCGCTGCCTGTCGGAGCAGAGCGTGGCCATCTCCCGCTGCGCCGGCGGCCCCGGCGCGCGCCTGCCCGCCCTGCTGGACGAGCAGCAGGTCAACGTGCTGCTGTACGACATGAACGGCTGCTACTCGCGCCTCAAGGAGCTGGTGCCCACCCTGCCCCAGAACCGCAAGGTGAGCCGGGTGGAGATCCTCCAGCACGTCATCGACTACATCTGGGACCTGGAGTTAGAGCTGAACTCCGAGTCTCACGCCGGCACCCCCGGCGGCCGGGGGCTGCCCGCTCGGGCTCCGCTCAGCACCCTCAACGGCGAGATCAGCGCCCTGGCTGCCGAGGTGAGGTCCAGGTTGGAACACGAGGTCGTTTTCTTCCTACAGATGGGGAAACTGAGTCCCGGGGAGGGAGGGAGGGGGGGAGGGAGGGAGGGAGAGGGGGGACTTGACCCCACGCCGACCCTCTCCTGTCGGGGCCCTGGCCGTGTGAGGGCTCCCAAGCACCTGGGAAGAAGCGCTCCTTCCTCGAGTCCCCCGGCCCCCGGGGAAGGGGCGGCTCGCAGCCCCGTCCCCTCCGGCCCGCCCGTCTCACCTCCTCTCTCTCCGTCCCACAGGCGGCCTGTGTCCCGGCGGACGACCGCATCTTGTGTCGCTGAAGCGCGCGCTCCACCCCCGCCGACCCCCGCACCCCCGGGGGCGAGAGGAATGAGTGCTCGCCGGTCCTCCCGAGCGCCCGCCTGCCTGCCTGCCGCCCCGGGGAGGAACCAGACCGGTCCGCCTCAGCGGCCTGGGGGCTCCTGTGGATCCAGCCCGGGGATGGGGGACCGACAGGACGGGCCGGCCTCCCCTCCACACCGCTCAGCCACCAGAGACTTGGGGGAGTTTCCCCCCGTGTGTTTCTATTTTTTGAAAAGCAGACATTTTAAAAAATGGTCACGTTTGGTGCTTCTCAGATTTCTGAGGAAATTAATTGCTTTGTATTGTATATTACAATGATCACCGACTGAGAATATTGTTTTACAATAGTTCTGTGGGTTTGTTTTTGTTTTCTGTTGTTTATTAAACAAAATACTTTAGATGATGCTCAAGTGGCAGTGTTCTTGGGTTCAGGGGAGGGGTCTGGGGTGGGGGGGGTGGCCCCCTGACCCTTTACTACGCAGCTGGCGCTGGGAGGTGGTGGGGGACTGGGAGGCCACATCTGGACTGTCCCTTTCACCGGCCTGAACTGTGTTTCCGGTGTCTTTGAAAGTGTGCTTCCCCCCCATCCCTGGCCATCTTCCTGTCCCCTATTGTCATAAAGTTAAATACTCCGGGTTTCTCCAAGGGCCCTGGAGCCAATGATCTGGGTCACCTGGGGAGGTCGTTATAATGCAGATCAACCTGCCCGGCCCCCTCTGGGTTGAGAAGTATTGAAGTTGGAGAATCAGGTCACTGGGCCCACCTGCAAATTTGTCAAGATGGAGGAAGTGAGATCCAGAGGAAAGGGACTTACCCAGAGCCTCCGCATGTCTGGGGCAGGACTTCCATTGCTCCATTCCCCAGGAGGAGGTACCGCCCCAACGGGCTGCCTAGCTGTGGGTCCCAGCAGGCTGCCCGGGGGCTCTAGGCTTGTCCAAGTGGGTGAGCAAGTTGGCAGGGCCAGCCTCGGCACAGCTGCAGGGCCACCTGCTCTGGGTCCGCAGCCGGCCCCCTCACGCTGGCCTGGCGATGCCAGCAGTTCACAGGAACCTCCTCTCACCCCCAGGGCTCCTGTGTGGGCTCTGAGGAGTGGGTGAGTCAGTCCCCAGCTCCCGAGCAGGAAAAAGGTGTCATTGGCAAGGGCCTATCTGCCTGGACACGTGTGTGGAGTCGATAGTCATGGGGGAGTGCAGAAGAGTGTGCGACAGGCATGAACTGGTAGTTCCCCTGTGGGGCTGGGTCCTCTGTTGGTGTACAGGCCTGGGGTGTATGCAGAAGGGCAAATGTGAGCACATGTGTTCTGCAGAGAAGTGTGCAACCCCCAGCGGTTTGGGCTTGTGGGTTCTGCCTAAATGCATTGGGGGCATCTCTGCATGGGTCTGGCTTGATGGATAAGCTTGCGTGTCTGGGGGCTGCAGAACCACACAGGGTTCCGAACTGTGCAATGGTTCTGTAGATTGGCTGGCACTTCTGGGTCTCTGCTGGTCTAGGGTGGAGGTGGGGGCTGCTGTATTCAGGCAAGTCCTTCCTGACATGTTCTAGTGCCAACTTTCCTGGCAATTGCTAGGCCCTGGGGACACCAACTTCATATACCCTACCAGCTCAGCTCTGCCCTGTATTACATAGGGAGAAACTGAGTCCTCAAAAGGGCAAAAACACTTGTCCCACCAAAACTGGTTTGGCTCAGTGGATAGAGCCTCGGCCTGCGGACTGAGAGTTCCCGGGTTCGATTCCGGTCAAGGGCATGTACCTTGACTGGGGGGGCCGTGCAGGAGGCAGCTCATCGATGTCTCTCTCATCGATGTTTCTAACTCTCTGTCCCTCTCCCTTCCTCTCTGTAAAAAAATCAATAAAATATATATTAAAAAACAAACACTTGTCCCTGAGAAGCTGAAGATGGTTAATACACTGTGTTAGTAAGTAAAAATGGAGTAAAAGAAATAGCACCTACTACCATGAGCCTGCCTCTAAGCTCAACCCTTTACATAGAGCATTTCTTGTGGGGGCTACCAGCAGGATTCTGATCCCAGGTTTATAACAGGTTCAGAGGGGATGAACAACAAATAAAAGCTGGTGTCTGGTGAGCACTCACATTAAGGCAGGTACCACTCCTTGTCTAATCACGTTGTACACCTGAAACTAACATTGTATCAACTGTAATTGACAAATTAAAAAAGCCAGGTACCACCCCTTCCCCAAGCACCTCAGGAACTTTATCGAAGGACACAATCATTGGAGGTAAATTCAGTCCTGTGCTACGCCCCATCCACTCCCCACCCCGCCGCGGTTTTTATAGCATTAACTTCATAAAATTGTAGAGAAAAAAATGAAGTAGAGCACTTAGCCCGCAGTGTTTGCCGGTTATAAATTATTATTAATTGTCGCCTGGTGTCCTTGGAGTGTCCTCAGAGGTGCACGTGTGCACCCACTCCCTCCCGTGGGTGGGCCCCCCGCCTGCAAGCCCACCCACCGGGGCGGGGGCGTGTCCCCCGCGTGCACTCCTAGCCGGCAGGGCCTTTATCCAGCCCAGGACCGTCCCCCCACGCCCCCACCGCTCAGGCACACTCTGGCTTCCACGTTTCCCTCTTTTCCCCTTTGGCCCGGGCCCAGCCCATCTGGAGGCCGGCTCCGCGGCGGCCTGGGAGCGTTTCCATCAGCTGGGCCCGAGGAATGCGGAGCTATTTAACCTGAGCATCCCCAGGTGTACGGAGGCGCCTGGCTGTCTGGGGCCCGCCGCCTTTGGCACGGCCACGCTAGACAAACAGCGCGCCGCCCCCGCCCTGCCCCTCCGCCCGCAGCTGCAGCCTGGCCTGGGAACGGGCGGGCGCCGGCGGCTTGCATAAGAGGCTCCCGGCTTCGCAGGGGGAGGGTGCGAGGGGGACAGAGGCCTCCTGGGTGTGTGTGACTGTGTGTGTGAGTGTGTGCCTGTGTGTGTGTGTGTGTGTGTGTGTGTGTGTGAGAGAGAGAGAGAGAGAGAGAGAGAGAGAGAGAGAGAGAGAGAGAGAGAGAGAGAGAGAGAGAGAGAGAGAGAGAGAGAGAGAGAGAGAAAGAGAGAGAGAGAGAGAGAGAGAGAAGACTCCTTTCAGCCCCTGCTTGGGAAATCATTAACTCCTTAATCCCTCCTGCTGGGGCGAGGCGAAACTCCGAGACAAAGTTTCTTGAACATTGGACTTCGCCTCTCTAGGGCAGTGGGCCCAAGATCTGAAGTTTTTTCTTTTTTCTTTTTTTGAACAAACACAGAGCACTTAGGATGTGCCTGGTGCTATACTAAGCTCTTCTTACAAAATATATTTTTTTTTATTGATTTCAGAGTGGAAGGGACACACACACACACACCAATGATGAGAGAGAATCATTGCTGCCGCCTGCAGGCCCCCTCCTGGGGATGGAGCCCCAAACCAGGCATGTGCCTTGACTGGAATCGAACCCGAGACCCTTCTGTCTGCTGCTGATGCTTTATACACTGAGCCAAACCAGCTAGGACTACTAAGCTCCTTGTAAAATTTGACTTATTTAATCCTCACAGCTGTATGGGGCAGTGTTGTTACATACTCAGTTGAATCATCACAGGAACAACAGCAATCATAATAAGCTAGTAGTTCAGTAGCAAGGCGGGTAGACCACCGCCTCTCATGAGCCCCGGATGCTCCTCACTTCACCTGTTCGAGCCTCCACTCTCTCACCTGGAAGATGGGCTCAGAGTCTCAGCCTGCGGGATCCGCTGAACCACTGTGTATTAGAAGTTCAGCACTGGGATGGACCTCAGTAGTTGCTGGTGTAAGATGGTTTGAGTCTTTTCTAAGGGGGTTTTGTCTTATCAGCCCTGTTAGGAGTGTGGACCCATTGCTAGTCCTACTTTCAGATGAAAAAAGGGAGACATCAGAGAGGGGAAGTGACCCACCCAAGGCCATACTGGGGCCCCCACTGATCTGGAGGACTTTCCCAGAAACCAGGCTGGTCCAAACCAGGCCTCTGAGAGGCTGCATGTTCCCTCAGGACATCCAATTAACCTTTTTCATCTTATTTCCCAATTGAAATCATACCTGGTCATTATATATGTATTTTTGTTTTATTTTATTTTATTTTTTTAATATAGTTTATTGATTTTTTTTTTTTTTTTACAGAGAGGAAGGGAAAGGGATAGAGTCAGAAACATGGATGAGAGAGAAACACCGATCAGCTGCCTCCTGCACATCCCCCACTGGGGATGTGCCCACAACCAAGGCACATGCCCCCTACCGGAATCGAACCCGAGACCCCTCAGTCCACAGGCCGACGCTCTATCCACTGAGTCAAACCGGCTTTGGCTGTATTTTTGTTTTAAATGCATCAATTGGGAAAGCCAAGACACAATACATATCACAAGTTTTGCAATCCACCATTTGGTTTGGCATTTCTCCATTTCAAAAACCTTACTAGAGCCTTAAAAGATGAAAATGGCCCAGGATCTCAATCTCCAAGAGGTCCTGGGCAGGTCCTGTGTGACCTGGTTCTGGGAGGACAGGTCACACAGCTGGGCACAGGTCTTGCACCAGGTGGAGACCAACCAAACTGTGGACATGTCTGCTTTTCCCCTAGAGGATGAGAGACCACCAGGCCCTGACCTCTGGATGGCCCTCCCCCTCAACCTTACACTTGCCAATCTGAGTCACCCAGACCTCAAAATTGGCTTAATAGGAGGGGTACTCCAGAAGCCCCCCACATCTTGCCTCCTGAGACTAAGGCTCAGAGGTAGAACCTGTCTTCATGCCAGCTATTCTTACTGAGTTCCAGAAACTGCTGGCAAAAGAGACCTCGCTGCCCAATGGCACACACAGCAAGCCTTTCCAGTGACAGCAGGGCCTGGGATCCCAGTGTGGCTGCCAGAGGGAAAGGTGGTGAGTCACAGGCAGGCCAGGTCTGGGCGCCTCTTTCCCGGAAAGGGAAAGGAAGGGAAGAGAGGAAACCAGAAGGCCTGGAGGCGCGCAAGAGGCGGGGGCACCCTTATCTTCCCAGGACCGCCCTGGCTGGAGCTTCCTGCCCCAGCTCTTGCAAAATCTTTTTCCCAGAGCTGCTCACAAGAGGGGCACCCTGGGCCGGTAGAGGGTTGCATCAGGGCCTTGTGCAAGGGGTGGCTGGGGACAGGGATAGGGGGATGGGGCGGTGGGAGGGTGGTAGCTGAGGCCAAGAGGGGGCAAAGGATGGCAGATTTCAGTTCTAGGCCCTGTGTCGCTTCCGATTGGTAGCATGCTGCACTGCCCTGGCCCTCTACATTCTCAACCTTAAAATGGGTGTTACAATCACTGCTTTGAGGTTTCTGTGACGTCATTCTAATGCCATCCACTCATCAAGCCCCAGGCCAGGTCATTGTCATATTTACCTGGAAAACTGTACCGTCTTCAACTGGTTCCTTCAACAAATAGTTACAAGACTTCCTAGTGTTAGGAACCAACGAGACTGCAGGAGCTAACAGTTTAGATAAAAATCTTGCCTTCTTGGAACTTACATTCTAGCAGAAGACAGCAAGTAAATATGCATGTGTATGATCAGAGGTGGATTTACCTGAAATTACTGAAGCTTAAACTTCAGATCCTCTCATCTGGAAAGAGCCCTAGCAATGTATCATGGTTTATTGGTGTGTGTCCTTGTAAAATTTGCAAAATGCTGTGCCTAGGTATATCTAGGCTCCCAAAACCTAGATTCTTTACTTTGTATACAGAGGGGGCACAGGAAGATCCAAGCTTGAAGGCAAAGCTGCAGGAGGCGCCGCCGAGTCACGTGTACGGCTGCTGTGCCTTTCCTTACTTGAGAACCCCGTCTCTGAGTGGCGAGGAGAACTGGGTGGACCAGTGCGCGGCCGCCGAGTTCATTAGTGCACTAGCGAAGGTAGGCACCACGCCCACTCTGGTCTTTCTTCGGCCACTGGCGCCCCCTCCTGGGAAGATCTGGAAGTGCGCTAGCGCCCGTGAGAAATGAGACCTGGTTCCTGAAGGAGACGAAAACTGGTGCCTTGGCGGACTCCAGCGGAATATTTGGGAGCTGCATCCATATCTGTGCGCTCATTGGAAGAGTATTTTCTGTCTGCTATGCAGGCGACGAATTCAGAAATATCCACCCTCAGCCGTGCTCTGGTCAGGGCCTTAACTGCTCTTTCCCCCACTCTCTCATCCTCTTCTTCCTGGCGTTGTGACAGCGCCCCTCTGAGAACTCATTACCTCTTCCATAAGAGGAGGAGATCTTGGGCAAATTCTTGAATGTTTTGTTCAACTTGTGGAATATATATGTGTGTGTGTGTATGTGTGTATATATATATATATATATATATATATATACACACTAATGTATACAATTTAAAGGTAATAATAAAATGAACGTTTAAGCACCAGCCACTCAGGTTAAGAAATAGAATATGAGTTCTTTTGAAGCCCCATGAGCCCCTCTGGAAGTCCTTGTTATGTCTTCCCCACTATTCAACTTTGTGTCAATCAATAACATGTTCTTTTTTTTCTCTCACATATGTACCAGTGTGCATCCTTAAGTACATTATTGCTTAATTTTACCTGGTTTTGCCTTTTACATAAGTAGAGTAATACTGTGTATAATTTTCTGTCACTTGCTTTTCTCATGCAACATGAATTACATGAAAAGCATCTATATCGATGTGCGTAGCCTTAGTTCACTCGTTTCCGCTGCCATATAGTATTCGGCAATGTAATTTATTTACCCAACCTCCTGTGAATGGACCTTTGGGTTGTTTTATGTTTTTTGCTATTTTCAATAGTGCTGCTCTGAATGTCATGCATGTTTCTTGGTGAATGTGTGTGAGAAGGAATGTGATGGCTGCATCACAGGCATGTACAATTTAAATGTTACTAGGTTGAACTGGAGTCTTTTTATTATTATTATTGATTTCAGAGAGGAAGGAAGAGAGCGAAAGAGATAGAAACATCAATGGTGAGAGAGAATCATTGATCAGCTGCCTTCTGCTGCCTCCTACTGGAGACTGAGCCTGTAACCTCAGCAAGTGCCCTAATTGGGAATCAGGAATCCAACCTCGACCTCCTGGTACATAGATTAACCGTCAACCACTGAGCCACACTGAGCAGTCTGAACTGGAGGGGTGGGGGAGTAGGAGGTAGGGGAGGGTCCCTTACTTAACCCAACACTCTCATTATAGAGATAAGAAAAGGAAAACCCAGAGATGTTAATGAAGTGACTTGTCCAGTGTCCCTCAGCCTTGGCCTCCTGGAAAGTAATCTTGGGGGTGGGGAATGAGAACATATTTCCTTTCCATTTGAGGCTTAGCAAGACGATTTTAGCTTTAAAACAGTCTTGGAGGCTGGTTTTAAAATTCTGGATGAAGTAGAAATACAAAAAGCAACTACTTAAGGAAAATCTCTGGAAAGTAGATGATAGAGAGCAGATGGGGATGAAAAATCACAATTTGAAAAAGAACCAGTATAACAGTGGGGAGTTTCCTGGTGAACTTTCTTCTGTATCTTCTTGCGTTGACCCTGAATCAGGAAACTGCGCAGTTGAAAGTCTGATAAAAAAGCTTAACATTCCAGCCAGGAAACCAAGAAAAAGGGCCCCTATGACCCGGAGAGTGTGAAGAGAATCCTGTCATTTTATTTAACCTTTATCTTAGCCCTGCCCCCGGAGGCCCATCCATGCTGCAGTTTCCAATCCTGTTGAGAGAAAAGGTCTGAGAAAAGCCACCCTCTAAACAAGAGAGCACGGGAAGGGGCTCTTATAGTGCGGATAGTGTGGGAATACTCCAAACCCTCTTTTTTCTCTCTTTTCTCTTGATGCCTTACCCTGAGGCAGGCCCAGTGCTGGTGGGTAAAACACTGAGAAAAAGGGGGCCTAGGAAGCCAGAGAATGTAGAGAAAATCCCAGGAAGAGGAGAGTGGATAAAGGGAACCCTCTAATTCTGTATAGGAACCAACCCAAGTCCTGGGCTCATCCTCATCCCAAGCTGTGCTTGGGTGGAACATATGCAAGAAGGTTGGCAAAAGCTTTGAAAAGCGCTGAAACACCATATAAACCACTGACTTAGTCCCAGACTAATCCCAGCACCAGGCAGACCCAAACAGAGGAGCAACACTTTGAAAATGAAATGCCCACAGCAAGTGACATAAGACATGGAGTCTGAACCTAACCAGTTTTGCCGGCTTAAAAATAAAAAATCTACAGAGGCTTTCAACAGTACCCAGAATCTCACAGGAGAATATTTAAAATGTCCAGAATACAGCCTCAGCTGGTTTGGCTCAATGGATAGAGCGCCAGCCTTCGGACTGAAGGGTGGTGGGCTTGATTTAGGTCAAGGGCACATGCCTGGATTGCTAGCTCCATCCCCAGTGTGGGAGAGTGCAGAAGGCCGCTGATCAATGATTCTCTCTCATCAATGATGTTTCTATCTCTCTCTCCCTCTCCCTTCCTCTCTGAAATAAATAAATAAATAAATAAAAACACATTTAAAATGCCCAGGATACAATGCAAAGTTACTCAATAAGGAATCTCCAACCAATTCTCAAAGAAAAATCAATAGATGCCAGCCACAAAAAGACCTAGATGTTGGAACTGTCAAAGACTTCAAAGCAGTTACTATATCCATCCTCCAGGAGGGGAAGGTAAATGCTTTAAAAATGAATGGAAAAATAGACATTCTGAGAAGATAAATGGAAACTATTATATTTAAAAGAACCAATAAAATGGGAAGGTGTTGCCCTAGCTCAGTGATCAACAGAGCAGCAAATCACGATTTGCCGACCACTGCCCTAACTGGTTTGGTTCAATGGATAGAGCATCAGCCTGCAGACTGATGGGTCCTGGGTTCAATTCCGGTCAAGGGCACATGCCCAAGTTTCCAGCTCGATCCCCATTAGGGGCTTGCAGGAGGCAGCCAATCAATGATTCTCTCTCATCGTTGATCTTTCTCTCTCTCTCTCTTTCTTCTTTCCTCTCTAAAATCAATTTAAAAATATAGTTTTTTAAAATGGGAAGGTGTTGGTCTAAAGGTACAAAATCTCAGTAATATAAGACAAATAAATTCTGGAGATTGACTGTACAACAGAGGCCTAGAGGTAATATTGTATTTTATACTTTAAAAACTTGCTGCAAAGGTAGATCTTATGTTAAATACTCTTACCACAAAAGGAAAATCAATCTTGAAAGCAGGATGGTGGGAGAAAACTTCTGCAGGTGATGGATAAAGTTATGACCTTGATTGTGGTAAGGGTCTCATGAGTGTATACTTAGTATTTACGAACGCATCAAGATGGATGCAATAAATATTTACTGCTTTTTGTATGTCAGTTATACCTTAGTAAAGTGACTTTTTAAAAAAATAATAGCACTGAGTTATATTAAGGGAGGTGGGGAAGAGCCAAGTGATTAAAACCATGGTCGGCAAACTGCAGCTCTCGAGCCACATGCGGCTCTTTGGCCCCTGGAGTGTGGCTCCTCCACAAAATACAATGGCTCTGAACAAGTCTATTTTGAAGAAGTGACATTAGAAGAAGTTTAAAAAATTTGGCTCTCAAAAGAAATTTCAATCGTTGTACTGTTGATATTTGGCTCTGTTGACTAATGCGTTTGCCGACCACTGGACTAGAAGAACATCTATTAAAGAATATAATAACTCAGATCTTAAAATTTTGCTGGATGGTCTCAATCTGTAAAATACATGTCTTGAAAGCAAAAATAAAAAAAGTAAAAAATAAAAGAAAAGAAAGAACATTTTACCCCATAACATTTTCTGGGGTATTTCAATGAATGTAAATGTAATAAATATGGCAACTATAACATAGAGGGGAGAAGGTAAAAGCATCTGTATGGTTGCAAAACTTCTATATTTTACCTGTAAGTTGTAAATTATCAACATCCCTCTCACAATCCTGGACGGCTGGCTCTTCGTCACTCCTAACTGCCCCCCTCTGCCAGCCTGGTTGTCCCTAACTGCCTCCCCTGCTGGCCTGGTCACCCCTCACAGCCCCTCCTGGTTGCCCCACACAGCCTGCTTGTTCAGTCCTTTGGTCACCCCTCACTAATACCCCAGCCAACCTGGTTGTAGGCAGCCATGTTGTGATGATGACCAATTTGCATATCACCTCTTTATTATATACGATTATTATATAGGATAGGTGAATGAAAAGAAGTGTGGACAAGGATACACCATGGAGCCATTCATTTTTTAAAAAAGTTGGAGTGGTGCCGAAACCGGTTTGGCTCAGTAGATAGAGCGTCGGTCTGTGGACTGAAAGGTCCCAGGTTTGATTCCGGTCAAGGGCATGTACCTTGGTTGTGGGCACATCCCCAGTAGGGGCATGCAAGAGGCAGCTGATCGATGTCTCTCTCTCATCGATGTTTCTAACCCTCTATCCCTCTCCCTTCCTCTCTGTAAAATATCAATAAAATATATTTTAAAAAAATAAAAAATAAAAAAATAAAAAGTTGGAGTGGCTTTATCCTATATAATAAAAGAGTGATATGCAAATTAACCTTCACTCCACTACACACACAAGCCATGCCCATCAAGCCAATCAGGAGCAAGTATGCAGCTTAACCCAACCAAGATAGCTGTGGCCACGAAGTGAGCAGGAGGCTTGGGTTTCCCCGGCAATGGAGGAAGCCAAGTTTTCCGCACACCCTGGCAGGCCAAGGCTTCCACTCAAGGCTACAAAGTTTCAATTATAGAAGATAAATAAATCCCAATAAAAAATGGCGGCAGCCACAGAGCTGGAGAGAGCAGAAGGCTTGGGTTGCCCCCAGCGATGGAGGAAGCCAAGGTCCTACAGCCCTGGCCTGCCTTGGCCTCTGCTACAAAGTTTCAATTATAGAAGATAAATAAATCCCAGATACCAGGGACTCCTCTTGGGTCACCAGGGGGCATTGCCAGCCTGAAAACCACCACAGGCCCCTCTCTCAGGCCACCACATGCCCCAAGGGAACCTCACCCTGATCCAGGACACCCTTCAGGGCAAAGAAGCTGGCCCAAACCTGTGCAACAGGCCTCTATCCTATCTAATAAAAGAGTAATATGCAAATTGACCATCACTCCAATATACAAGATGGCTGCCCTCATGTGGTCAAAGATGGCTCCCCCCATGTGGACACAAGATGGCCACCACAAGATGGCCAGCAAGGGAGAGCAGTTGGGAGGGACCAGGCCTGCAGGGGAGGACAGTTGTGGGGCAATCAAGCCTGCAGGGGAGGGCAGTTAGGGGTGACCAGGCTGGCAGAGGAGCAGTTGGCATCAATCAAACTGTTAGGGGAGTGGTTAGGGGTGATCAGGCTGGCAGGCAAATGAGCAGTTGGGAGCCAGCAGTCCTGGATTGTGAGAGAGATGTCTGATCCCAGTAGGATCTGGCCTAAACGGGCAGTTGGACATCCCTTGAGGGGTCCAGATTGGAGAGGATGCAGGCTGGGCTGAGGGACACACACACCCATGCATAAATTTCATGCACTAGGCCTCTAGTTAATAATAATGGGCAAAGTAGAATTCAGAATAAGAAAAATAACTAGGGATAAAGGACATTATACAATGATTAAAGAGTTAATTCACCAAGAAGACATAATAATCTTGTTCATATTGCTTATAAACAAAGCTCCTAAATATAAAAGGCAAAATCTGATAGTTCTGAAAGGATAAATAAAGTCAGAATTATACATGTAGATGTCAACAGTCCATTTTCAGTAACTGAAAAACTCAGCAAGAATATGGAAGACCTGAACAGCATTGTCAATCAACTTGACCTAGACTTTTACAGAAAACTAACCGCAGCACAGAACACATTCTTTTCAAGTTGCACATGGAACATTCACCAAATAAATGAACACATGAACAAATGTTAAAAATTTAAGTTATATAGTGTTTTCTGATCATAATGGGATTAGAAATCAAGAACTGAAAGATATCTGGAAAAGCCCCAAATATTTGGAAACTAAAGAACACTTGTAAATAGCCCATGGGTCAAAGAAGAAGTCTCAAGAGAAATTAGAAAACATTTTTAACAGAATTAAAATGAAAATACAACCCATCAAAATGGTGAGATGCAGCTTAAACAGAGCTAAGAGTGCATTTTATACAATTAAATGCTTATTGGAAAAGAAGAAAAGTTTCAAATCAATAATATAAGCTTCTGCCTTCAGAAACAAGCAAAGCAAATTAAGCCCAAACCAAGCAGAATGAAATAAAGAGCAGAAATCAATGATATGGACACAAAAAAACAATGAAACCAAAAGCTCATTCTTTGAAAACATCAGTATGACTGGTTTCCTTATAAAAGGGACTGGGTGGGGAGGGAACTTGGGCACAAACATTCATAGAGGGAAGACAATGTTAAGAGACACAGGGAGAAGGCAGCCATTTATAAGCCAAGGAGAGAAGCCTGGAATAGATCCTGTCCTCGCAGTCCCAGAAGGAACTACACAGCAGAGTCCTTGGTTTTCAACTTCTAACTTCCAGGCTGTGGCACTCTCTTACAACAGCCCTAGCAAACTGATAATGAATTTAGCAGGGTCTTAGAATATATGGTCAATATATAAAAGTTAGTTGTGTGGGGTTTTTTTGTTTTGTTTTGTTTTTTAAATAACTTTTGAAGTTCTGGCGTGTGGAAGTTCAAAATCAAGGTGCTGGAAGATTCCATATCTTCCTTGTTCGTAGACAGCCATCTTCTCATTGGGACCTCACATGGCAGAAGGGATGAAGGAACTAACTTTCTGAGGTCTCTTTTATAAGGGTCCTCATCCCATTCATGAGGGCTCCACACTCAAGACCTAAGCACCTTCCAAAGGCCCCAACTCCTAATACCATCATGAGGAGATGGGGTTCAACATATCCATGTTGAGGGAACACAGACATTCAGTCCATTGCATAGCCAGATCCCACTTCATCCCAGCCTGGCAGTGGAGGGACTCTGAGTGACTAGTCTTGGAATGTAGAGCATTCAGGCCAAGAAGGCTGCGAATGTCCAAGTGTGTGATTTTGGAAAATGAAAATTATTTGGCCAACTGAGAAGAAAATAAATCTAGACTAATCAGAAAGAGCACTTTCCATAGGGACCAGGTAAAGTCCCTCTGAGGAGATAATATTTGAGCTGAAATTTGTGTGGTGTTTATTTGTTTATTGATTTTACAGACAGGAAGGGAGAAAGAGAAACATTGATTTGTTGTTCCACTTACGCACTCACTAGTTGATTCTTGTATGTGCCCTGACTGGGGATTGAACCTGCAACCGTGGCCCATCATGATGATGCTCTAACCAACTGAGCTACTCACCCCGGCTGAGCTGAAATTTAAAGGACAATGGTGGGGTCTGAGGCAGCCAATCAGTGTTGATTTTTCTCTCTCATCAATGTCTCTATCTCCCTCTCCCTCTCCCTCTCCCTCTCCCTTTCTCTTTCTGAAATAAATACAAACAGCTACCTGATGCTGAGGATTCTATGGGTCAGGAATTCAGAAAGGGCACAACAGGGATGACTTGTCTCTGCTCCACAATGTCTGGGTCCTCAGCTGGGAGGACTTGGTGGCTGAGGGGGACTTGAGTGGCCAGTGGCTGGGATCATCTGGAGATGTACAGGACTGGAAATTGAGGCTGGTACCTCAGCTGGGCCAGTAACCAGACAAAACATGTACGTATGACCTCTCTGGATGTTCTGTCCATGTGGGCTCATTTGGCTTCCTCTCGGCATGGTTCTAAGGATGTCCCAAGAGAGTATATAGCATTTTTATGACCTAGCTTTGGAGGTCACATAGCATCACTTTCAGCATGTCCTAATCAGTCTAGATTTATTTTCTCCCCAGCGAAGTTTCAAGGAGTGGGGTCACAGGAATGTCAAGGTCGCATTGTAAGAAGAGCATGTGGAATTGGGGTATTGTTGAGGGCACAGTTACTGATGAGTTTCCTGGGCCGCATCAGGGGGATATAGCCCCAGGTCCATGCTCCAGTTGTGTCCTAGAGAAGAGAAGGCCCCCCGGCTAGTGGCTGAGGTAGGGTCCCTCACACCTCCCCTGCCCACACCTGGTTTGGTCTGTGGTACAGAAAGTCCTGGAAGACCTGAAGCAGACCTTTACAGTTAGCCCTACAGCGTTATCTGAAAGGGCCAGTGCCTACCCGAGAACTGATTTGACGCCCTGCACCCCGCAACTCCCGGGGGTCAAATCAGCTCTGGGGTAGGCACTGGCTGGGCTGTTCCCCATGCTGTTGCTGCAGATGGGAGCAGAGCATTGGATTGGCAGAATAGATACAGGGAAAGCAAGGCCATTCATTGATTGAAACCAGGAGAGGATAGAGTTGGGAACAGAATCCCAGACGTGGGTCTCCCAGGGCCCCGCTTCGGCATCCCTCCAGTTCCGACGAATCCCTCACTCTCACAGCCTTCCTCCCCACTCGCGGAGAGTTCGGACACCCGCCGGGCAGCTCCCAGCCCTCCCCGGAGTCAGAGCGTGCGGGCTGCACCGCGCTGCCCGGCGGGGACTGAGTGACTGACCGGGGGGCGCGGCTGCGCGGGATCTGGAGCTGGAGCCCCGCCGGGACCACAGTGAGGGCGGGGCTGGGCGGTCGCCGTGCGGGGCGGGACCACAGGGAAGGGTTGGCAAGGCTGTGAAGACCGGGCTCGATTGACTGACAGGGCAAGGGGCGGGCCAGGCCGAGCGATTGGCGGACCCTGCGGGAGGGGGCGAGGCCAGCAGTGGGGCGGGGCCGGGATAACTGACAGGACAGGGGCAGCGCTGAGGCGGCGGAGCCTGGACCGCTAGACGGAGCCCAGCGGGAGGGGCATGCAGCGACTGTCCTCGGGGCCGGAAGGATGGCCGGCTCCTCGAGGCCGAGAAAGGAAGGAGGAGACGCGGGTCCCGGCAGGTGTCAGGACCTGGAACAAAGGCCTCTTGGGGGTGGGCCTGAGACGCCTTGGGGGCGGGGCTAAGGAGTCGGGAAGGACAGCCGAGGGCTCGGACCGACACAAAGTCCTTACAGCTCTGCCAGGGATCCATCCATCCCCCTTACGGCCGGACACCCGAGCTTCGCGCCTTCATGCCGCAGGTGAGGGGAGGTCGCCGCTGCTGGCCGGGCTGCCCCCACAGCCTCCCCTCCTCCGAAGGCGTCTGTGCTGGGGCCGGATCGATGCAGAGCGATCGGACCCGCCCGAAGGAGGTTTCTACCTTCCAGGCCCCCGGGTCCAGTCCGGCCGGTCCCAGCGGGAGCCAGCCCAGGGCGTCCACCTGCCCCTGATCCAGCTACCGGGTCGCTCCCAGGGCCGGGGGACCCGCCATTAGAGACTGCGCTGCTGCCGGGGCGCCCTGTTGCCCCGCCGGCCTCAGTGCTCCGGCCAAATCCGCGCGTCAGCCGGAACCCTGCTAGTGAGCCGGCGGGGCCCCACGCCCGGCCCTGACCACGCCCCCTATTCCCCGGCCCCGCCCTCCACCCGGCTGGCCCCACCCCTTTCGCGCCGGGTTTCCCTGCTGGACCCTGGTCACGCCCTCACACTGCCGTCCCCGCCCCCAGGATAAGCCGCGCCCACTCCTCCCCTTCCCTGCCCCTCTGTCCCAGATGGACAGCCCTTCATCTCTGGCCCCGCCCCTCACTTATTCGCCCGGTTCCCGGGGCTCCAGAGCGGCTGAGGATAAAGGTCCGCCACTCCGTTCATCACCTCTTCTTTCGGGTCCTGCATGAGGTCTAAGTCTTTCTCAGTATCCCCTCTGGCTATGGGGCTCGAAGTGGGTCCTACGCGAAGCCTGAATGGAGAGGGGTGGGGAAGCGGGTCCTACCGGCTGGATGCTGAGGCCGTGGCCAAGGTCTTTATGGGCAGAATCTAGGATCTGATCAAGTGAGTCAGAGCTGGAGGGTCACACCGCAGGGCCAGTGGGAGAGGGGCAGATTCCTCTAACATGCTGTTCCTTCTTTTTCCGTAATATCAGTCTGCATTTACATTTACGAAATCCCAGCCTTAGCGGTGAGTGGCCTGTAATGCCCCAATCAGAGCTCCCTCCCCTCTGTGCCCAACAAGATTTACGGGGAAGACTCCTGCTACTGGCCCCAGAACTCCTGAGAGACCTGCCTTATAGGAGACTGACCATCCCCAGGTTCAGGACCTCCAGAAACAGCTCCACATTGCCTCACAGGCAGTTGTTTTACCCTATATCAACCTTGAGCCACCCAGCCGGCCTCCCTCCCATCCCCCTCAGCCCTGGGGGCCAGCTTCCCCAACAGATGTTCCTTATCACAGCATAGCATCGCCCCACATCTTCAGTCTGGACAGCCGGAAGTTCCCACAGAGGCCCCGGCGGGAGAGGAGGGGTAGGGGGGAACAGAGGGTCTCCATCCCCAAATGCCTTCTCCATCTGAGGGATGGAGAATCTGGGGCCCATTTGGCCACCAGCTCAGCTCGGCAGCAGTAGAGCCACTCACTCCAGTGCAACCAGCACCACCTGTCCTTGGAAAACTTTGACAAGACTCAAGGCGAGCTCTTCCCAGGTTGCCTAAAGAAGGGTCTTGCCTTGAATTCCTCAGGACACTAGCCAGCATCCAAGAGGCAAGGTGGTTGGTCTTTGTGGGTGTCTCTCACATCTGTAAATCCCTTAGTCCTGCAGAAGGGGAGGAGCAGCTCCCAGGAGTAAGGAAGGCTGGTCCTGGGCGTTGGGGGGGTCTTTTGGAGGTTCAGGAAATTCCCACACTGCCTTCTGACAACTTTGTGTCTGTTACTGCTAAAGTCCAGAATGGAGACTCATCCATCCTGCCCACTCTAGGGTTTCTCTATCATCTTCTGGAGTCCCTGTTCTTGTAGGCTTGTCTGCCCCCCTGGTGACTAAGGAAACACTTACCTCCAGGCATTGGCTCACTGGGCTACAGAAACCCTGATGGATGGATGGGTGAGCACTGAGCACACCTCAAGGGCCCAGAGCTGGGACACCCACCCAGAAATCTCTGGTCCCAGGTCACAGCAGTGACCCACAGCTTTAGTCCACCATCAGTATTCTAACGACCCCAGGACACATTTATTTAACTCATGCTCTGTTCCATTTAACCGTATCACTCCCCTACTTACCTTTGGTGACCTTCCTCCTTCTTCTTCTTTTTCTAAAATATATTTTTATTGATTTCAGAGAGAAAGGGAGAGGGAGAGAGACGACACATCAATAATGAGAGAGAATCAGTGATTGGATTGGCTGTCTCTTGCATGCCCCTAATGGGGATCAAGCCAGAAACCTGGGCATGTGCCCTTGGCTGGAATCAAACCTGGGACCCTTCAGTCTGCAGGCTGATGCTCTATCCACTGAGCCAAACCAGCTAGGGTGACCATTCTTCTTTATAAAATAAAATCTAAGATCCATACCATGGCCTCTGAGGCCCAACCCCACCCCATCTCTCCCCTTGCCCATTACATGCTGGCCAAGATCATTTTTCTCTGTTCTTTGAACACACCTGTGTTTTTCTGCTCTTGGGCCTTTGCACAAGCCTTTTTCTCTGCTTGGAACTGAATTGTAAGCTCTATAAGGGTAGAGATTGTGTTTGGTTTTGTTTGGCCCTTTCTTAAACTGGTAAACTGATAGATCCTCCTTTCCCCAAACTGGTAGGCAGAGAATGATGTAACTTGCATCTGTGCTGGGACACCCCTGAGACATTGAACCCCAATCAGCAAGTGCCAAGTGCCCTGGGTCCCACCCCTTCCTGTCCCTCTCCTCAAAAGGTGTGTTCACCACTGCACCTGTTGCTGCTCTCCCAGTGTGTGAGTCAGCCTGGCTGGGTCTCTCCTTTTTCTCTTCCCCCTTTCCTAATCCTGCTCTTTCTACCCTCCTCTGTAATGAATCTCGCTCTTTAGTGCGGAATAAACTTCCTCCTTTACAAGACTTGGTCCCCGACTCCCGTTTCCTGCACCTGGAACCTTACATAAACAAAAGATAATAAATGCCAGCTGAATAGGTTTTAATAAATAATCCATAAAATAAAAACCTATGTGACCCTTACAGCAGAAGGACCAGAACGACCGGTCGCTATGACGCTCACTGACCACCTGGGGGCAGATGCTCAATGCAGGAGCTGCCCCCTGGTGGTCAGTGCACTCCCACAGGGGAAGTACCACTCAGCCAGAAACCGGGCTCAGGGCTGGTGAAGGCAGTGGCAGTGGTGGGAGCCTCTCCCACCTCTGCAGCAGTGCCAAGGAGCAGCGAGTCAAGCATTAAGGAGCAGCGAGCAGGCAGGCGGTAAGAAGCGAGGGGTCCCGGAGACGGTGCAGGTCGGGCTGAGGGACCCCCTCCCAGTGCACAAATTTCATGCACCAGGCCTCTAGTTTTTGAATAAATGTGTTTGATGCTTTTCTATTGACTTAATCTTTACAACAGCCATGTGAGGTAGAAACAATCATTAAATCCTTTTTTTAGAAAAGAAAACAGGCACTCTGAGAAGTCAGGCCACATGTTGAAGGCCACAGCTATGATTTGAACCCCACAGGGAGGCTTTTTCGTCTCTCACTGGGGATGAGGGTGTGGGAGTGAAATAGTACACCACAGGCCAGCTTCCAGATTTTAGAAAATTGTGGGCTTCCTGGAGAGGAGGCATTGGGTCTGGGTTGGAAAGCTGGCATTTGACTTGAGTCTGCAAAGACCCTCAAAGAGCATCCAGGTGGAAGGAACAGCAATCAACAAAGGTGTGGAGGCAGGAAGATCCAGCTCTTGGAACTACCCAACTGGAGGCTGGGTCAGCCAGGACACACTGCCAGCTGTTCCCTGGGGTGCAGTCAGCTTGGGATCTCCAGAGGCAGGACTCCCATAGGCAGGAGGCGAGACACTCTGCAGTCCCTCTCCCCAGGCAGTGGCTCCGGAGCCCTCTGGGAGGTGAGCTGGGCGCTCCCACGCCCCTCTGGGGCAGGACGTTCCCACGCAGGGGCGGGCGGCCTTGGGAAAGGCTCTGGGGCGGGCCCAGGGGAGGGCGTCTGAGCTCCCTCTGCAGCTCATTCTCCATTACCCGCTCAGCAGACCTGGGTGTCTTCTGCAGCAGAGCTGGGAGGTAAGTGGTTGGGAGACCTCTGGCTTCCGGAGAATGGGGACTGTGACTTGGACTCCTCCATGTGGTCCCTGCCAAGGAAGAGGGGGAGGGGAAGGAGGTTTCTGGGGAATTATCCTTTGTTCGCGTATGGGGTCCCACGTCTTTCCCCAAAAGCGGATTACTCCTTCCCTTTCCCCATAGGTGGGGCTCTCCCACCCATTAAACACTGATGGGGAGCCCTTCCTTCCCAAATTAGAGACCCTCTCCCACTTACCACACGTGGTATACTTCTTCATTGGGTGTCCCTTCCCCAGATGTGGGAGGCTCTTCTCTTTTCAGAAATGAATGCCCCTTTACCCTCTCCAGATGTGTGCCCCTTTTCCTCTCTCTGACCCATTTTGGTCCTTGTCCTCCTCTAAAGTCCCTCCCCACCCCCATGGAATGTTAATCCCTGAGACTCCCTACCCCATGCGGGGTTGGGCTCATCCTGTCCCCCTCCTCCACTGGATCCAGCAGAGCAGGCTCTCCTGCACGTAGGCAGCCAATTAGGGAGGGAAAGGGGGGCCAGGCTGTCTGGCAGAGATGGTGGCAGATGGCCTGAGGGAAGAGAGGTAGCCCCTGGACCTGCTTCCTTTCCACCTGGACTCCCACTCCATCTCTTCTGGGGGGCAAACAACCCAGGATGGTTTCCCAACCTGGCCAGGCTGAGCTGGGGCAGGAAGTAAGACCCAGGCCCCCAGCCCCAAACTGTTCAGACCCTGCCTTAAGAATTAAGCCTCCTCCTACTCCTCAGATGGGAATTGAGGTCCCAGGGGAGAACTCCAAATGTCTTGAACCCCTCTTTACTCCCATAGGGATACCAGACAAAATTAGAAGGACTGGGGGCAACGAGGGAGACTTTGAAATCCTAGAAGCTTCCCCCTCCCAACCCCCTCCACACACACCTGTGAAAATGGTTTCTCTGTCTAGGCCCTAAGGGGTAGGGTCAGAGGGCAATGTGTGGGCTCATTCACATACACCCCCCAGATGTTCTTCAGAGCCTCCCGGAGGTTGGTGCTGAACAAGCGAGGACTTGGAATTCGAGGGATACACAACCCAGGAGACGCTGGTAAGACCTGGACACCCTCCTCCCTTGCCTACTCCAAGGCCAGAGGCAGGAGTGCTGTCTGCAGGCTGCTCTGTCCCCTCCATGCTGGGTCTACCCAAAGCCATTTCCCACAGTCCCACGCCTGGGTCCAGGAAATGGAGTTCCTGCATCCCAAGCTTCCTCAGGGCCTGACCCCTAAATTTGAGGCCTGAGGTCTTTGTGTCCTGAGGTGGAGGTGCTGACAGAACCTGGGACCTCCTTTGCAGACCTGGTGTCAGTGCCAGTCAGAAGATGCCTGCAGCAGGAGAGACTGCAGCCAGCTAGCAGAGGGCCTGTTTGTTTGTTTGTTTGTTTGTTTATAGATAAGTAACATTTATCAAGCCCTTACTATGTACCCCTAGCTGTGATAAATATTTTATGCAGATGAACACATCTAGACTTTCCAACAACCAGGTGAGTTAGAGGCTGTGCTGTTATCTCCATTTCTCAGATGAACAAACTCTGTCAGTTTGAGGACTGAAGGGTCTGGGTTTGATTCCAGTCAGAGGCACATACCTGGGTTGCAGGCTTGATCCCCAGGAGGGGGCTTGCAGGAGGCAGCTGATCAACGATTACCTCTCATCATTGATGTTTCTATCTCTCACTCTCTTCCTCTCTGAAATCAATAGAAATTGGTTATTAAATAAATAAGTAAAGGCATATGGATATTGTTTTACAGTTTGCAGAGCACTTTCACACCTGTCAGCTCAGGTTCACCACATGAGCCTTTGCTCATCATTGCCTTTACCCGACTTGCCCTCTTTATCTCGGGTCCTCCCAGAGAACATGGGATTGGAAGCCAGGGGGGCTGAATTGCATCCCTGGCCCTGGTCCTGCTGGTTCTGTGAATTTTAGCTGCTCAGTTTCTTCATCTGTAAAATGGAGTTAACAGCATCACCTGGCTCAGAGTGAGGCGGAGGAATCACATCCTTAACAGGTAGCTTAACATCCTTAACATGAAGGCCTTAGAATGGCTCCTGGCACACAGTAAGTGCTCAATAAATGCAACCCTCTCTTAATATTATGGCTAGTGCTGGAATGTCGCAGGGGCAGCCTGAACTCAGCTCCTTCCTTGTACCCACAGCCCACAGCAAGGGGAAGATGACCCCCTACACCAATTATCATGCCCAGCGCTCCTACCCCATGCCAGACGAGCCCTTCTGCACCGAGCTCAACGCCGAGCAGCGGGCCCTGAAGGAGAAGGAGAAGGGCAGCTGGACCCAGCTGAGCCATGCCGAGAAGGTGGCCTGTAGGTCTCAGGGTGGGACTGGCTGGGGAGAGCGGACTGGCGGTGGCTTTGCAAAGAAGGGCCCATCAGGGAGCAGGGGGACAGGCGAACCCCTACCCACAACCCCAAGCATCTGAATGCATACCAAGGGGAGAATTTCATTCATTTGTTCATTCTTTATATTCACTCAATTATTGTGCATAGCCTGATGCCAGAGGATGCTGGGGACACAGGAGTGAGCCACCCAACTGTTTCCCACCATCAGAATGCTCCCCATCCAGTGGGGGAACTGCAGAGTGCGTGGCTAGGTGAGGTGTGGTCAAGTGTTTATGAGAGAGAGAGAGAGAGAGAGAGAGAGAGAGTCAGAGGAAGGCACATTCCCACTGGCCCTGAATGGTGAGGAAGAGGGTGCTGCTAGGTGGTGGGAACAGCATGGGGAAAGATATGGAAGCAGGAGAGCACGGAGGGTTCTGGCATCACTGAATGGAATGAGGGGACCAAGCAAAGAGGTGCTGGTGAGATGGATGAGGGAGCAGGCACCTGACCTTGAGGGGCAGGGCGGGGGGTGGGGAGGAGGTGGGGTGTGATCTCAAGTTATGGCCACCAGAAGTGCCCTGGGCTACCTGTTCCTGGCCCTGCTTTGCATCCTATGGATGCTTAATAAGAATTTGCTGAATGGACAGCATCTGCTGCAGGGAGGGGGAGGCTGGAGATCCCCAGACAGAGTTGGCTTGGGGCCCTTGGGTGGCTGCACCTGAGGCCCTCCCCGCTCCTTACCTGCTTCCAGTGTACCGGCTCCAGTTCCATGAGACCTTTGCGGAGATGAATCGTCGCTCCAACGAGTGGAAGACAGTGGTGGGCTGTGTCTTCTTCTTCTGTGGATTCACAGCTCTGTTTATCTGGTGGCAGCGGGTCTATGGTGAGTTGTAGCATCTCACCTGGCTGCTGCTCTGAGCCATGTCCTGTGGCCACAGCCACCAGCCAAGTTCTTATAAGAGAGCTCATCTAAAGATTTGAAAAGTCCCCCAAAGATGTGGAGGGTGAAGGGCAGAGCACAGCTGTCTGAGTGCCCCATCTGTAAAATGGGAATAATAGTGCCCACATCTCAGGGCTCTTGTGAGGTTTGAAGGAGAAAGAGCTGTAGGCCAGCTGTAGTTAGGAGTGATATTCTTACTGTAATACTGGAAACGTGGCTAGGGTGAGGTGTGTTCAAGGTTCTGTGAGAGAAGGAATCCTGGAGGGCCATCCAGAGGAAGGCACATCCCAGCTGGCTGTTATTAAGCACGGATTTTTCTTGTTGTTGTTGTTGTTTTTATTTTTTTATTGATTTCTTACAGAGAGGAAGGGAGAGGGACAGAGAGCCAGAAACATCGATGAGAGAGAAACATCGATCAGCCGCCTCCTGCACGCCCCCTACTGGGGATGTACCCGCAACCAGGATACATGCCCTTGACCGGAATTGAACTGGGACCCCCCAGTCCGCAGGCCGACACTCTATCCACTGAGCCAAACCAGTTTTGGCTGTTTTTTTTTTTTAATATATTTTTATTGATTTCAGAAAGGAAGGACTATAGATACATCAATGATGAGAAAGGATCATTGATGGGCTGCTTTCTGTATGCCCCTCCCCCCACACTGGGGTTGAGCCTGAAACAGGGGCATGTGCCCTGACCAGGAATTAAACCATGACCTCCTGGTTCATAGGTTGATGCTCAACCGCTGAGCCAGGCTGGCCGGGCAAACACGAATTTTTCAGTACATTGTTTCAGCTGCTGTGACAGAGTCCCCAACATACTCGAGCTTGAACAAAATAAAGGTTTTGTTCCGGTCTCGCAAAAAGGCCCTGGGAAGTACGGGGACTTCGCAATGTCAGGCTTCTCGCGCCTTGTGGCTCTGCCATCCTTAACATGTGGCTTTCTTCTTGACATACAAGAAGGCTACTCCTGCTCCAGCCATTAGCTTACATTCCAGTAAAGAAGAGGGGGAGGGAGGAGGCACTCATTTTTAAGGTCCAGAAGTTGCACACACCACTTCTGCTCACATTCTATTTGCTAGAAATGATCATATGACCATATCGAGCCACAAGGAAAACTGGGAAATGTAGTCGTTAGCAGGGTTGTCATATACCCAGCTAACCATTTATTGCCATAAAAGGGTGATTCTCAAGGTGTGGTTCCTGGACCATTAGCTTCACTTGGGAACTTAGAAATACAGATTCCCAGCCCCACTCTGGATCTCCTGAGTCAGACACTGACGGGGAGCCAGCAGTCAGTGTGTCCACAGCCCCCCAGGTGACCCTGATGCTCCCTCGGGGTTAAGAAGCACTGCTCTGGAAGAAGGGGGTGGATATTGAGGAAGAGCTGCAGTCAGTTGACCTCCCGTGGCCTCACCTTGTTTCTAGTGTAAAAGTGTGATGGGCGTTCCTACCTTGCATAAGAATGAAATGAGAGAGCCTTTGGAAAGCCTCTAATCTAGCTCAATGTTTGGTACTTAATGGTGCCCGTAAAGATTTTTTTCTTTCATGCCCACCCACTGGGATATAAAGGACCAGGGATGGGTGGCAGGCAGGCAGGCTGAGTCAGCCTCAGGGGCAGAAGGATCAGGAAGTGCAGTAAGACCTGAGTAGTGTTGGACGCTGTGGTCCCAGCCCTTCCCTGCTCCACATGCGAAGAAACCTAAAATGCCCCGTGGGTGCTTCAGCCTTTGGGTTAGGTATTGTCCTCACCAGATTTTTTTTTTTTAAATCCTCACCTGAGGATATGTTTTTATTGATTTAGACCAGCGGTTCTCAACCTGTAGGTCTCGACCCCTTTGGGGATCAAACGACCCTTTCACAGGGATCGCCTAAGACCATCGGAAAATGCAGACGTTTACATCACGATGCATAACAGTTGCAAAATTTCATGGTTGGGGGTCACCACCACATGAGGAACTGTATGCAAGGGTCGTGGCCTTAGGAAGGTTGAGAACCACTGATTTAGACAGAGAGGGAGAGAGAGAAACATCGGTCAGCTGCCTCCCATAGGCACCCCAACCAGGGATCGAACCCACAATCTTTTTGTTCTCAAGAGGAAGATGTCCAACCAACCAACCTACCTGGCTGGGCCTCCCCTGGTTTTTAAAGTGAACGCCTCTATCCTACCTCCTACTCCCAGCCCCCTACAGGAAGTAAAAGAAACTGTCTCCTCCCGGACTCCTCCCAATAAGTGGGAGCCAACTGCGTGATTACGGTTAGAATAGCTACCGTGTATTAGGGGCTTAATCCCTGTCCCACATTATGCAAATCTTTTTATAAATAGTAACTCGTTTAATCCCCACAACCCTAGAGGACAGGACCTGGTTTTGACAGATAAGGAAACTGAGGCTCAGAGAGATAAAGTGACAAGTTCAAAATCACACAGCAAGAGAGTGATAGGTCTAGGATTTGAATCCAGACAGACTTCAAACCGGTGCTCCTGATTACCATTGGGCCACACAGCAGGCGAAGAAACTGAGGCTCAGCAGGGGAGACACCTTGACCCAGTTCCCACAGCGAATCAAAGACAGAGTTGGGATCAGAACACAGAAGTCTGTGGCGTGCAGCTTAGGAAGTCTAATGGGGAGGCGGACAGGGTGGAGGGAGCTCCTCCATGCAGGGCACCCTAACCCCGTCCCTGGGACCTTGGCTCAGAGGGAGAGGGCAGCCCTGTCCCTACCCTGTGCTTCCTGCAGTGTTCCCAGAGAAGCCCATCACCTTGACGGATGAGTGGAAGGCCAAGCAGCTCCAGCGCATCCTGGACATGAAGGGCAACCCTGTGCAAGGCCTGGCCTCCCGGTGGGACTATGAGAAGAAGGAGTGGAAGAAGTGACACTGCATCCCACATCCCGGGCTACTCCCCCACAGCTCTCCCCTGGCCCTGAGCCTATGGAGCACTCCCTCCCCCCTCTTTCACCCCAATAAAGCTGGCCTGTTCTCTGCCTTTAATCTCCACCTCAGTCTTTATCTGCCACAAAGCCTACATTATACCTCAAATCAGGCAGTACAGTAGCCGAGGGGCAAGAACAAACACTCTCCAGGGGCTCAGAGCCCAGCTCACCAGGGAGGGCTTCCTGGAGGAGCAGAGGCTAGGGCTGAGTCTTACAGGGATTAGGAAAGCAAGCAGGAGAGGGAAAGCATTCCAGGTGGAGGGAATGGCTTGAGTAAAGGCAAGGACACTCCTTTATTCAGTCAAGTAACACATACTTACTGAGTACCTACTGTGTGCCAGGTGCTTACTAATCCAGGCCTTGGGGATGCAATAGTAGACATCTCTGGCCTCAATGGAGGAGACGTTTCTTTACAGGGGAAGACAGAAAAGTAAGTAAGTATAATATATAGTAAGTGACCTAGTTTTAAGTGCTATAAATAAACAAAACAAAGCAGCATAGAAGGAAAGTTAAAGGGCAATTGGGGATTGGGGATGAAGGTCTGAATGACATGAGGAGATAAGCCTTGTATCGAAGACAGAGCAGCAAGAGCAAAGACTGAGGTGGGATTCTGGTTTGTGTGTGGAACTTCAAGGAGGCTACTTACGGTGACTAGAGTAGAATGACTTGGAGAGCAGCAGGGAGTGTGTGTGGGGGAGGGGTGGCCTTGGGCAGAAAGCAGATTATAAAAGCCTCATGGGAGTTTATTCTAAGTGCCATGGGAAGTTGTATTGGTCTGCATCCTCTGAGAAACAAATGCCAAGAAAGAATGAAAAATGTCGGAGATTTGTTGGGGTTCTCCCACGTGAAGGATAAAGCAGACTGGGAGAAGGAGGGGGTGGTGAGGCCCTTTAGACTGTGATGCAGACCTGACCACTGTGGAAGGAGGGAGGGGGAGAATGAGGACTGAGTGGGAAACGCCTTGGAGTTCGGTGCAATGTAAGTCCAACCAGGAGACAATAATTGAATAGAGGCTGTTTAAAGGATTATTAAGTTTATATAAGAGAATAACTATAAAGATAAAAAGATAACTTTAAAGAGTATCCTAGGGAGCATGTCCAAGGAAGGACAGATTTGGAAGGGGGGGGAGTGCCTTCCCAAACTGGGGTTCAGATGTCTTTGGAGAAGGTGTGGTTGAAACCTGCCAGTTGGCAGAGAATTGAGCTGGGTTGGTTAGGACACAGGTGGCCCATGGCCACTGGGCAAGGACAGCTAGAAGCCCTCAGAGGCTCCAGGGTGCTGAGGCCGGTGGGCAGGGGGATTTGGGCACCTCTGTAGATGTGAGGCCAGGAGTGGGTGGTATCTACATGAGTTAGGAGGGTGGCAAGAAGATGGTCCTCAGGCAGGAGCTGTAGGTGGCTGATAGACTGGACTCATGGCTGCAGCTGATCACCACCAGATGTCCTCACACTCTGCTGCCCAACCACACAGCAGGAGCAAGAACACACACACACACACACACACACACACACACACACACACACACACAGAACCTGAAAGCCAAGCCCAGCCTTTCCTCCAGAAATGTCCCCTCCAGCACCCTCTGCTGGCAGAGTTTAGCTTCTCCCTGTAAAGGAGGCAATGCTCAGAGTTTGTTATCCTAGAGCAGGCACCAAAGGGTGAATTTGGAGCTGAGAGCAATAAATTGACAACTAGAACAGCAAATCTGAGAAAGTCGTGGCCAATGGGGAGACCCAGAGGGACAAAAGGCCCATTAGAGGGGTCTTTCGTTGGGCAAAATGCTTAAGCTTCCACTGTGCTCAGTCCTTGGCTGGGAGCAGCCCAGGGGGATGTGGCTTCAGCAGGAAGAACCTTACAGGTTCTCTTGGAGAGAAATCTGAACAGCACACCTCCATGGACACCCTGGATGCCAATATAGGATTTAGCAGAGCAATTGTGACAACAATACACAGTGGGGCAAAAATAGGCTTACAGTTGTTCATATGGAAAATAACACAATAGTTAATAAATAAGCAAGAATAAACTCTGTTTCACATACTCACAACTGCAAACCTGCTTTTGCTCACCCTGTATTCATTCAGCCAACAAATACTTATAGTGCCTCCACTATATGTACCAGGCTCTGGGGACAGAGTGAATGAGATCTTATTCCAGTCAAACACGAATCTGAAAGTCTGCAATGGGGACTCAGCATTAATCAGACAGTCACCTTAATAAAGTATAACACACAGAAGTGTTAAAAAAAAAAAAAAGGTGCTTGGACTTACCACCAGGGGCTGAGGGAACTTGACTCAATCTAGAGCAGTAAGGGAGGGTTTCCCTGAGGAAGTGTCCTCAGATCTGAGAAATGAAAAATGACTGGGTATAATAGACGAAATAGCATTCGAGTCAGGGGGGTGGGGGGGAAGCATGTGCAAAAGCCCTGTGATAGTGAGGACCATACATGACAGAGGAAATAAGGGAGCCAAAGGACTGTCAGAGGAGAAGGTAGAGGTGGACAAGGGGAGATAGGAAAATAGGAGACTCATACAGAGCCTTGGGGTCTCTGCTGCCTCTACTGAAGAGACTTGTAGAGGAGGAATGGAGCTCAGGGAGTGTGTTGAGGCCAGAATCTGGGGAGCCTTGGACAGACATTTCATTTTATCTGAGAAAGGCAGCTGCCTTGGTCCTAGGCTCTAACTGGCATGAGGGATTCATTTATTAGTCACTCTCTTAGCACAAGAGATACTGGGGACTCACATAGGAAGCACACAGGAGCCTTGGCCTCCAGGTTGCCCAGCCTGTTGGGTGGGACCGCTGGCCAGAAGCTAATGAGGTAAGAACTATGAAAATGCCCAGTAGTATATGTTGACCCAGACCCTGATGCTTTGCTAGCAGCAGGAGCAGTTTTGACATAACTTAAAATGTTGAAATATGCAGGCAGTAAAATTTGTTTACGTTAATAAATTGCCAAGGAATCATGTTGTGAGTAACAAAGAAAATTGTCAAAACTGGCCCAGGGTAAAATTAGATGTTGTACTAAGTCAATTCCCCGCCCCCAAATCCCCAATAATGTTGTGTAACAAACAACCCCAAAGCTTGGTGGTTTACAACTTCGAGCATTTCTGTTTTTCCTTCATGGGCCTGTGTTGTGGGTTGGCAGAGGCTCTGCTGGGATCTGCAGGTTTGTTTGGTTCCAGTCTGTGGACTGGTATTTTTGAGTGCTCGGGCTGCCATAACAAATACCACAGATTCGGTGGCTTAAACAACAGAAACATATTTTCTCACAATTCTGGAGGTTAGAAGTCTAAGATAAGTATTGGCAAGGTTGGTTTCTTCTGATACTTCCCTCCCTGGCTTGCTCCTCACATGGCCTTTCCTCTGTGTGTGCGTATCCTCTGGTGGCTCGTTGTTTCCAGATTTTCTCTTCTTACAAGGACACCCGTCAGAGTGGGCTAGGACCTTCCCTAATGACCTCATTTTAACTTCATCACCTCTTTAAAGGTCCTGTCTTCAAGTAGTATCACATTCTAGAGGGTTAGGGATTAGGACTTCAACACCTGAATTTGTAGGGGCCACATTTCAGCCCGTAACAGTTGGGTTGAGGATTATTCCATCTGTTTCCTTGTTCTGGGGCCCGCAGGCATCCAGGACATGTTCTTCTCATGGTAGGAGTCAGAGACTCCTGAGGGGACAGAGAGACAGTGGAGACACATGATGCTCTTTTAAAAAAATGTTTAATGATTTCAGAAAGGAAGATAGAGGAAAACAGAGATAGAAACATCAAGGATGAGAGCAAATCATTGATTGGCTGCCTCCCGCACTCCCTACTGGGGATTTTTTTTTCTTTAAAAAAAAAAAAATCTTTATTGTTCAGATTATTACAATTGTTCCTCTTTTTCCCCCCATAGTTCCCCTCCACCTGGCTCCCACCCTACGCTCTGCCCTTACCTCCCCTCCATTGTCCTCATTCATAGGTGTATGAATTGTGGGGGTGCCAGAAGAAGAGAGAGCAAGATACTGAAAACTTATTTGAAGAAATAATAACTGAAAACTTCCCACATCTGGTGAAATAAATAGACTTACAAGTCCAGGAAGCACACAGAACCCCAAATAAAAGGAATCCAAAGAGGACCACACCAACACACATCATCATTCAAATGCCAAGAGTAAAAGACAAAGAGACAATATTAAAAGCAGCAAGAGAAAAACAGTTAATTACCTACAAGAGAACACCCATACGATTGTCAGCTGATTTCTCAACAGAAACTATGCAGGCCAGATGGGAGTGGCAAGAAATATTCAAAAGATGAATAACAAGAATCTACAACCAAGAATACTCTACCCAGCAAAGCTATCATTCAGAATTGAAGGTCAGATAAAGAGCTTCACAGATAAGAAAAAGCCAAACCAGTATTATATGAAACGCTGAAAGGTACTCTTTAGGAAGAAGAAGTAAAAGGTAAAGATAAAAATCATGGACAACAAATACATATCTATCAACAAGTGAATCTAAAAAATGAATTAAAAATCTGATGAACAGAATAAACTGGTGAATATAATAGAATCAGGAAAGGGGTGAGGGGGTACAGGGAGAGAATGGACAATAATCATACACCTATGGATGAGGACAATGTTGGGGGAGATAAGGTAGAGAGAAGAGTAGGAGAGGGTGGAGGGGAGCTATGGGGGGAAAAAAGAGAAAGAAATGTAATAATCTGAACAATAAAGATTTATTAAATCTTGGTGGGTTGGTTCCAAGAGAGCAAGAGGGAAGTGTATTGCATTTTTTATGACCTAGCCTTAGAAGACACGTAGAATCACTTCTGCTAAACTCTGTTGGTCAAGGCACTCACAGAGTTCCACTCAGATGCAAGAGGGAGAGTACAGAGACCTCTCCACTTGATGGGAAAACATCCAGTCACAATATAAGATGTGAGATGCTTATGCCATGGAAATATTGCAGTCATCTTTGGAAAATATAGGCTGCCACCCACAGGCAAGCCCAACATCGATGGGCAAAAAAAATGTCCTCCATCCAAGTGTAAATGGAGAGTGTGGGGAGGAAAGCAGTATGATGAGCAAAGAACACAACCTAACAGAGAGGAATAGAATTAACCAACACAAGATTAAGTTGGCAGAAACTAAAACTGACCATGTTAAATTGGAAATGGACTAAAATTCAAACAGAATAAAAAAATTGACATTTAGATAATCAAATGTGACCTTAAAAAAAAATTGGACCAATTGAAGATAATGAACAGAGTAGATGGCGCACAATGGCAGGAAACTGGTGAAATCAGTTGTGAACTAAAAATGACTGAGGAAAGAATGAGATCGTTCTGGTAGCACTTACTCTATGAAACCATGTGATTGTCATGAAAAAATTACTTGGTAAGATTAAATTTAAAATAGGAAAACATTGGAAAGATTTTAACTTTGGCATAAAATAACTGATCAAAGAAATTGTCTTCAGGCAGCTTGCTCAAGAAAAATCTGTCTTGATGTATTAGAATAGTGTAATTCTGATAAAAACTACTGGATTCAAAACCAAGTCAAAATAGTCTTTTAGTAAACACATCTCTGAGATCAAAACATTTGGGTCAAAATATCTTAAATATTAGAATTTTCTGTAAAAACAAGAGGAAGAAATTCCAAAGACAAATGAGGAACTCAAAGGTATTTATATGTATGAGAGATAAAGGGTTGATTTCCCTAATATGTTTACAAAAAACAACAAACCCCATCTAACAAATCAGTAAGAAACAAACAAACAAACAAACAGGAATGCAGCTTGGAGAACATGGCTCAATGGTTGAACGTTGAGCTTTGAACCAGGAGGTCATGGTTTGATTCTTGATCAGGACTCATGCCCTGGTTGCAGGCTCAATCCCCATTGTGGGAATTGCAGAAGGCAGCCAATCAATTATTCTCTCTCAGCATTGATGATTCTATCTCTCTCCCCCTCTCCCTTCCTCTCTGAAATCAAATTAAAAAAAAAACATGCCCAGGAATGAAGTAGAAAATGAGCAAAAGTCATGATCAGGGAAATAACAGATAAAACACTAACAAACAAACAAACAAAAACCAAATGGCCTAAACTTTTAAAATAAAAAGTTCAAATATACAAAAAATAATTGTTTAACAAACCTCTATGTTCCTCCCCAGTGTCCACAATTATCTGCTCATGGCCCACTCATTTTTCTACCCTCACCCCTGAATTATTTAAATAAATATCAAATGTCAATCATTTCATCTATAAATATTGTCTCTAACTAATAAGGACTATTTAAATACATATAAACAAAATATTATTAATATACATAAAACGTCTTAATCTTTCCTTAATATCAAATATCCAGCCAGTTTACAAATTTCCCTAATTGCCTCATAAAAGTTTCATTTATTTGAGTTTGCTTGGAATGAGGATCTAAAGATTGCAGTTGGCTCCTCTGAATCTTTGTCTAGTTTTGATATTAAGGTAATTCCCTTTCTTCCTCTTCTATTTTCTGGAAGCGATTAAGTAGAAATAGTGGTAATTGGTCTTTAGTTAGTAGAATTCTCCAGTGAAATAATCTGGGGCTGGAGAGTGTTTTGAGTGAGAGTTTTTAAATTACAAATTCAAAAACGGTTTTGTAACTATGTATGAGGGTGGATGTTAACTAGAACTACTGTGGTGATCATTTTGCAACATATGCAAATATCGAATTCTTATGTTGTTCACCTGACATTAATGTTACATAAATAAAAACTTACACTTTAAATGAGGAAAAAAAGCTTGAACTTCTACAAAAATAATTTCATGTTTGAAATGGCTACATGAAATGTCTAATCAAGAATTTTTTATAAGCTCTTTAAATTTTTGTTACTGTTGATGAGAAACATGTTCACACAATTAAAAATTTTTTAATTAAAAAAAAATTACAAATTTAATTTCCTTAATTGTTGTAAAACTATTTAAATGATCTATTTATTTCACATTGGGTGAATATGGTAGATTGTGTCTTTCAAGTAATTGATCCATCTATGTTGTATTTACTGCTGCTAAAAATTTCCCTCTGAGCACTGCTTTTACTGAATTTCCTAAGTTTTGGTATGCTGTGTTTTCATTTGTCTCTAAGAATTTTCTAATTTCCTTTATGATTTCTTCATTGACTAATTGATTATTTAACAGTGTGTTACTTGATTTCTACATATTTGTGAATTTCCCAGTTTTCCTTTTGTCATCGATTTCTAGCTTTATTCCATTGTGATAAAGAAGATACATTACATGATTGCAATCTTTTACATTTATCAGGACTTGTTTTGTAGTCTACCATACAGTCTATGTTGCAGAAAATTTCATATGTACTAGACAATGTGTATTTTATTGCTGGTGGTGGACAGTTTATATCTGCTGTCAAGTCTAATTGGTTTATAGTATTGCTAAGTCTGCTATTTTTTTTCTTTTTTCTTTTCTTTTATTTTATTGATTTTCCACAGAGAGGAAGGAAGAGGGATAGAGAGCTAGAAACATCGATGAGAGAGAAACACCGATCAGCTGCCTCCTGCACACCCCCCACTGGAGATGTGCCCACAAAGAAGGTACATGCCCTTGACCAGAATCGAACCTGGGACCCTTCAGTCTGCAGGCCGATGCTTTATCCACTGAGCCAAACCGTTTTGGCCTAAGTCTGCTATTTCTTCTCACTTCTTTTGTGCATACTTTAAAGATATTTTCTTGCCAAAACCGGTTTGGCTCAGTGGATAGAGCGTCGGCCTGCAGACTGAAGGGTCCCAGGTTCGAATCCAGTCAAGGGCATGTACCTTGGTTTCGGGCACATCCCCAGTGGGAGGTGTGCAGGAGGCAGCTGATCAATGTTTCTCTCTCATTGATGTTTCTAACTCTCTATCCCTCTCCCTTCCTCTCTGTAAAAAAATCAATAAAACATATTTTTTTAAAAGATATTTTTTAATAGTTACCACCTGAGATTTATAAAAATCTAGTTTGAATTTATGCCAATTTAGCTTCAGTAATATACAAAAACACAGCTTCATATCACCCTTTTTGTATTCTTTGTTATACATTGTATCTTCATACATTGTGTGCCCATTAACATAGATTTAAAATTTTTAAAAATATATCTTTCATTGATTTTAGAGATGAAGGGAGAGGGATAGAGAGATAGAAACATCATTGATGAGAATCATTGATCAGCTGCTTCCTGCACACCCCACATTAGGGATTAAACCCACAACCTGGTAATATGCCCTGACTGGGAATTGAACTGTGACCTTCTGGTTCATAGGTAAATGCTCGACCATTGAACCATGCCAGCCTGGCAGATTTGTAACATTTTTTATGCATTTTTATTTTCAATCATGTAGGGAATAAAGAGAGTTACAAATTGAAAATACAATAATACTCCTTTTTATAGTTACCTATGCAGTTACCTTAATCAGAGTTCTTTATTACTTAATATGTCTCCAATTTTCACTGATTTCTGTTTTTGTTTACAACTGTCGTCTGCTTGCTTTGAGCTTACTTTGCTTTGATTCCGTCTCCCCCCACACTGCTCCCTTCAGCCCCTCCATAGGTCTTGAGGTAGAAACTTATGCTATTGTTTTAAGGCTTTTTATTCTTTTGTGATGTGCACATTTCTTGCATAAATTTCTCTCTCAGCACTGCTTTAACCATGTCCCACAATATTTGATATGTTGTATTCTAATGTTATTCAATTCAATGCATTTTTAAAAATTTCCCTTAGGACTTCCTTTTTGACCCGTGAATTATTTAGAAATGTGTTGTTTAGTTTCCTAGTATTTGGAGGTTTTCCGTAATCTTTCTGTTATTAATTTCTAGTTTGATTCCATTGTGGTCAGAGAACATACTTTGTATGATTTATTTATTTTTTATTTTTTTAATTAAATATTTATTTTTCAGATTATTACATTTGTTTCTCTTTTTTCCCCTCCATAGCACCCCTCCACCCAGCTCCCACCCTTCCCTCCCTCCCATTGATCTCATCCATAGGTGTATGATTTTTGTCCAGTCTCTCCCTGTACACCCCTCACCCCTTTCCCCCTGAGAATTATCAATCCACTCCCTTTCTGTGCTCCTGAATCTATTATATTCACCAGTTTATTCTGTTGATCAAATTTTTAATTCACTTAATTTTTACATTCACTTGTTGATAGATATGTATTTGTTGTTCATAATTTTTTGGCTTTTACCTTTTTCTTCTTCCTCTTCTAAAAGAGTACCTTTCAGCATTTCATATAATTCTGGTTTGGAGTTGATGAACTCCTTTAGCTTTTTCTTCTCTGTGAAGGTCTTTATCTGCCCTTCAATTCTGAATGTTAGCTTTGCTGGATAGATTATTCTTGGTTGTAGGTTCTTGCTATTCATCACGTTGAATATTTCTTGCCACTCCCGTCTGGCCTGCATCGTTTCTGTTGAGAAATCAGCTGACAGTCGTATGGGTGCTCCCTTATAGGTAATGAATTGTTTTTCTCTTGCTGCTTTTCATATTCTCTCTTTGTCTTTTGCTCTTGGTATTTTAATTATGATGTGTCTTGGTGTGGTCCTCTTTGGATTCCTTTTATATGGGGTTCTGTGTGCTTCCTGGACTTGTAAGTCTATTTTTTTCACCAGATGTGGGAAGTTTTCAGTAATTATTTCTTTAAATAGGTTTTCAGTATCTCTCTTTTTCTCTCTTCTGGCACTCCCACAATTCTGATGTTGGTACACTTGAAGCTGTCCCAGAGTCTCCTTACATTATGTTCACATTTTTGGATTCTTTTCTCTTCTTGCTTTTCCAGTTGAGTGTTTTTTGCTTCTTTATATTTCAAATTTTTGACTTGATTCTTGCCTTCCTCTAGTCTGCTGTTAGGACTCTGTATAATATTTTTTATTTCAGTCAGTGTATGTTTAATTTCTAGTTGGTCCTTTTTCATCTCTAGTTGGATCTTTTGCATCTCTAGTTGGACCTTTTCCATCTCCTCTTGGGTCTCACTAAATTTATCCAACTTCTCTAGCATATTCTTGAAAAACCTTATAAGTGTGGTTTTGAACTCTATATCCAGTTTTTTTCCCCCCTCCATTTCTTTTGTTTGTGATCCCTTCCCTTGTCTCGGCATTTTCACTATGCCGGGGAAACTTCTGTGTTGAATTCAGCCTTATGATACCAGACTTGCAAAACCGAAGAAGCCTCTGTTGAGCTTGGGAGGGGTGGAGTCTCAGGGCTTAAGGGACCGCCTTGCCTTCCAGTCGGCCCCGCCCTCCATGGCCCCTGAGTCTCACGTGACTGGGTAATCGCTGGAGTGGTCTTTGTGCACGCGCGGGCGCGTGCACCCGCAGTGCCTCTAACCGCTGCCTTTCCAGCTCCCTTGTGCGCCAGGACCACACGAATCTAGGTCTCCAGGGTTTCGCCGAAAACAGGGGCTTAGTGGAGTCAGAAGTGGCACAGCTGAGAGGGTCTGTCTCCCGCCTACTTGCGAAAGCCAGTGGCACAATCAGCAATCTGTCCTGTGCTCAGTGCCGTGCCCACCACCAGGCCTTTGATCTTTTTCGACTCCCCTAAATTTCCGTGCACCTGTCCCTTTTCACAGCCAAACTACCCCCGTATGAGTTTCGGCTGGATCTGGGGTTTAGTGTCGTAAGATAAGGGGTTCAATGCCGTTGGGAGTCTCCGTTTCCCTCCCACCAGAGAAAGCCAGCCAGGTACTCGGGCACCCGCTCTCTCAGCACTCGCGTCTCCGTACCTCAGCTTTTTGTAGCTCCTCTGGGTTTCTGTGAGCCCCTCTCTTTCCTTCTAGCTGTAGAACTTACACTGGGCCAGCTTTCCTGTGGTTCTGGATGATGTCCGTTCTGTCTTTTAGTTGTAGTTTTAAAATTGTTGTGCGAGGCAGCAGTGTAGGTGTTTACCTATGCTGCCATCTTGGATTCTCTCCATACTTTGTATGATTTAAATCCTTTTACATTTATTGAGTTTTCTTTTACAGCCCAGAATATGATCCATTTGGTATACACTTAGTGGGCATTTGGAAAGAATGTGTTGTATGTTTGATAAATGTTAATTGGATCATGTTTGTTGATGGTGCTTTGAGTTCTATATTGTTGGTGATTTTTCTGTCTTAACTGTCCTATTATGTGTTGAGAGAGGAGTATTAATTGTAGATTTGCCTGTTTCTCCTTTTAGTTTCATCAGTTTTTGCTGCTTTCCCTTGATTGGTGATTGCATGATATATCTTCTCCTATCCTTTTTCTTTCAATCTGCCTATATATTTTAATTAAATTTCCTATAGACGGCATATAGTTAGTTTTAAAAAATCACTCTACCAGTACTTGTCTTTTAATATACATGTTTATACCATTATATTTAATATAATTATTGATAGGTAAAGACATATCTCCCAATTTTTAAAAAAATATATTTTTATTGATTTCAGAGAAAGGGAGAGGGAGAAATAGAAATATCAATGATGAGAGAGAATCATTGATCAGCTGCCTCATGCACACCCCACACTGGAGACTGAGCCTGCAACCCAGGCATGTGTCCTGAGAATTGAACCTTGACTTCCTGGTTCAACCACTGAGCCACACTGGCTGGGCTCCTAATTTTTTTGGTTTGTTGTTTTCGGTGTGTTCTGTTATTCATTTCACTTTCTTTTTTTCTGCCTTCCTGAGGATTATTTGATATTTATTTTTTAAAGAGACTTTTTTTTTTAAACATATTTTATTGATTTTTACAGAGAGGAAGGGAGAAGGGACAGAGAGCCAGAAACATCGATGAGAGAGAGACATCGATCAGCTGCCTCCTGCACGCTCCCCAATGGGGATGTGCCCGCAACCAAGATACATGCCCTTGACCGAAATCGAACCCGGGACTTTACAGTCTGCAGGCCGACACTCTATCCACTGAGCCAAACCGGTTTCGGCGAGACTTATTTTTTTTTTAATATATTTTATTGATTTTTTTACAGAGAGGAAGGGAGAGGGATAGAGAGTCAGAAACATCGATGAGAGAGAGAGAGACATCGGTCAGCCGCCTCCTGCACGCTCCACACTGGAGATGTGCCCGCAACCAAGGTACATGCCCCCAACCGGAATCGAACTGGGACCTTTCAGTCCGCAGGCCAACACTCTATCCACTGAGCCAAACCAGTTTTGGCTGATATTTATTTTTTAAAATTCAAATGATCTATAGTGTTATTTTTTTTAAATAAAGATTTAAGATGGATTTTTAGAGAGAGAAGAAGGGAGAGAGAGAGAGAGAGAGAGAGAGACATCAATGTGAAAATGAAACATCAATCGGGCTGCTTCCTGCATGCACCCCACCAGGGATCGAGCGGGCAACCCAGTCAAATGCCCTGACTAGGTATGGAACCAACAATCCTTTGGTGCATGTGACTATGCCCAACCAACTGAGCACACTGACTCAGGCAATAGTGGTTTTTTCTAGTGTCTCTGTATAGCGTTTTTAGTGGTTGCTGTAGCTGTTATATTACATATATATGTAACTTATCATAGTCTACTGGTGTCATCAGTTTCTAATTTGAGTAAAAATAGAAATCTTGTCTTCCTTTATGTTTCTTTATCTACTTTTGTATTGACAGGAAGAGGTGGAATTCCAAGCTCCCAATGTGTTTCTACTGACATTGTGGGGAGTGGGTGTGGCCGGGTAGGGCTCATTAATAGCCAGCAGAGATGAAAGCTTTGGCCTTCTCTCAAAACACCCTACATTGGTGGGGCAGTTGAATACTTTGACCCCTGAGGCTGCAAATCTAGGCTCCGCACTGGGCCTTCGCTGATGTGGTTGGGGCCATAGTTGTTTCAGTGGTATTTGGCTGAAGTAGAGCTGTTACTGTCTAAAAAATTTCTGTCTTGCTAGGTTGTTCCTTCCTAATCCATTGCCTACAGAGAATGGACTTTTGTTGGGGCTGTTTGTTTTCTGTGCCCATTTGCTTTTTGGACAGCTAGCTCCAGTTTCTTCAGCTCCAAGTCTGGGATCTCTGAGGCAGAAAATAACCCACTTGTCCAAGGACACCCAACTACTCCATGCAGTCTAGTTGCAGTCTTGTTCTAACCCTTGCCTGTTGCTCCTCTGTCCCCAGCTGCTCTACCAAGAGGAGCTGAGCACCACCAAGGTTGGGCTCTTCCCTCCTGGACATCTTCTGCAGCGGTCAGCCACAGAGCACATGGCCACTCCCCTGGGAAGGCCACACACCCTCCACGAAGTCCAAGGAGCCACTGGAGGAGTTTGTTTTCCAGGGGCCTAGGGAGCTTAGCACAAAGCCTAAGCGAGATTGATGTGCTTAAAAGGGTTGGCCAAGCAGCTGCAATGAGATGTTCCACCACATACATGGTTTGCCAATAAGGGCCTTGACATTGTTTTTATTTATTGTTATTATTTTTAAAATGTAATAGGATATGGCACAGTTTTTTCCTAGGTCACTACATTATATTTATATTCTTTATTTTAATTTTCAGAAGACTTTTTTCTTACTTTATGTCTACTTTCTCAATACCTTAATGCCTTTGTTTTTTATTTATTTTTAAAACATTTTATTGATTTTTTTTTACAGAGAGGAAGGAAGAGGACACGAGTTAGAAACATCAGTGAGAGAGAAGCATCGATCAGCTGCCTCCTGCACAACCTCTTCTGGGGATGTGCCTGCAACCAAGGTACATACCCTTGACCAGAATCAAACCTGGGATCCTTGAGTCCTCAGGCTGACGCTCTATCCACTGAGCCAAACCAGTGAGGGCTGTTTTTTTGTTTTTTTAATTAAATCTTTATTATTGAAAGTATTACAAATGTCCCTTTTTCCCCCCATTGACCCCTTCTAGCCCGACCCTGTCACCAGGTCTTCACTACCCTATTGTCTGTGTTCATGGGTTATGCATATATGCAAACAAGTTCTTTGGTTGATTTCTTCCCTCTCACCACTGCTTTCAGTACTTTAGTGTTTTTATAATTGCTTCCCCCAAATTTAAACTTGACTTTATGGTAAGACCATTTAAATTTCATTAGAATTCATAAGGCTTTTTCATGGAATTATTCAAACTACTTATTCATGTGTGAACCTATTGAAATGGAAGATTTAAATAATTAAGAAGGGAATTGATACTCCATATGCCCAAAATTCTAACATTAGTGCATGGATAGTTATTAAAAATAAGAGAAGCCAAAACCGGTTTGGCTCAGTGGATAGAGCGTTGGCCTGTAGACTGAAAGGTCCCAGGTTCTATTCTGGTCAAGGGCTTGTATCCTGGTTGCAGGCACATCCCCAGTGGTGGGCGTGCAGGAGGCGGCTGATCGATGTCTCTCATCGATGTTTCTAACTCTCCCTCTCCCTTCCTCTCTGTAAAAAAAATCAATAAAATATATTTTTTAAAAATCAAAGAAGACAAATTTATAGAGATCATATGAGTTAATTTCTATCTTCTTTATATTAAGAAAGAGTTATTTTTATTTTTGCCTCATGAGAAAGGCTGTGGTGGTAGAGAGAGAAAAATGCAGAGCAGGACATTATGTAATGAATTTGATCATAATATAAGACTTGATTTTTCTGCATGACGTTAATTTTTAAAAATTGCACAGAAATGCATACAACCATTATTTTAAACTTTTATAGAATTCAAAAGCATGCCAAGAAGTCACAGTTAACTTTCAACCCTTGCCTTGCTAAAAGATATTTTAAAAAACCATTTATAGCCCCCCTGGTTTGGCTCAGTGGATAGAGCATTGACCTGTGGACTGAAGAGTCCCTGGTTCAGTTTCGGTCAAGGGCATGTACCCCAGTCAGGATTCGTGCAGGAGGTGGCCAATTCGTTTCTCTTACATCAATATTTTTCTGTCTTTCCCTCTCCCTCTCTCTCTAAAAATCAATCTGGTGAGGATTAAAAAAAAAAAAAGGCATAGTCTGTTACCTTTTGTATTTAAAAAAATCAAACTGTATTGATATCTATGTATTTGCCTGTGTGAGAAACGAGTTTCTGGAAGGATATAAAGAATCCCGGGAGGGGACTTGAGTGGCTAGGGTAAGGGCCAGAGACACTTCATATACGTAGAGGTGGGTGGGAAGCTGGAGGCTTTGGTCTTGAACTAAGAATGGTGATTCCGAGCTCCTGGAGAACCTCTGAATTCGGAACCCAAGGGCTGGAAGTGCAGACGTCCTTCTGGTGAGCAGGAAGGGCTGACACCAGAGAAAGCTGGCCAGGCAGGAGACAGGCCTGCAGGGAGGCCTCGTCTTTTTGATGGGGGCGGAGCGGGGAGTGGCTTTGAGGTCGCACTCCCCGGCCACCAGGGGGCACTCGAGCCTGCTCCTGTAAGCTGGTGGTCGGAGCGCCTGAGGCAGGTCCCGCCTCCAGGCCCGCCCGGCAGCTGGAGCGCCGCCCGCTTTCCCAGACCTCGCCCCGACCCATCTCGGGTCTTAGCCACGTGCAATTTCATAAGGTGCACCTCCTCCCTACACCTGGGAGTCCGCCTATTAGAGGGGTCATCACTGCAGCCGCCTTCAACATCCGGCCCTCTGTTGGGGTTCTCTCATTCAATCTTGAGCACCGTCGCCCAAGCCTTAGGCCTCGAGGAGTACTGCCGTCATAGCCTACCATTTCCGAGAGGGGCAAGCTGGGATGTAGCGGTTGGTCACTTGCCCAAAGACCAGGAGTGGTGACCCTGGCCTATCCTCAGAACTAGAGCTTTAACCAAACTACGTCCTCTTTTTGACTCTGCTCCTCCTCCACAACTTTCTTCCCCCAGAAGCCAGAGAGTGCTTTGGGGTCCCTAAAGGGCATGTCATCCCCTAACAACCTGTCTCTGGCTGCACTCAGGATCAAGTTCAGGGCTCTCTCCCCACTTCTCAACTCCAGACACACCAACTTCCCTTCAGCTCGAGGAAACTGTTCAACCTGGACACTTGCTGCTTCATCAGGCCCACTCGCCCCTGCTCCCCTCCCTCTCCCTGTTAACCTGCACAGTCAGTCCCCGGCGGCCCTCGGTCACCCTGGGGAGCCTGACTTCCTGACTCCCAGATATGCGCAGGCCCCCTGTAAAATGCTGTTTAACCAGTCATTCTGAGCCTCTTGGGTAGTACTGGCCTCAGACATGTAACTGTCATGGAACCATTATTTCAAAAACTCAAATCACCTTTGATTCCTCACGCTCTCCAGCAGTGGTCCTCAACCTTTCTAATGCCACGGCCCTTTAATACAGTTCCTCATGTTGTGGTGACCCCCAACCATAAAATTATTTTTGTTGCTACTTCATAACTGTAATTTTGCTACTGTTAATGAATCGTAATGTAAAAATCTGTGTTTTCCAATGGTTTTAGGCGACCCTGCTAGCGGTTCTCAACCTGTGGGTCACGACAGGTTGAGAGCCGCTGCTGTAGAGCCTAAGGCCTTCGGAAAACAGGTATTTACATAATGTCAGCTCCTGTCCTGTTCACATACAACCTCAGTGCCCAGCACACAGCAAGTGCTCAATAAAAACCCATCAATATACAGGTGGAGAAACTCAGGCCAGGGAGGCAGGAGGGGGGAGAAAGAAAGCGGCTTGTCCAAGGTCCTCCCCTGAGGGCAGCACAGCCAGCACCAGTCCCCCGCTCCGCTCCGGCCTGTCAGGCAAGCAGTCCCTTCTTTCCCATCCCAGAACACATAAGAGCCCAGGCCCTTTGGTTCAATTATCAACACAGTTTATTACTCCACTTTCACCTTCACACAGACTATTTCAAAGAGCTGGAACAAGTATGGGGTGGGGGGTTGGGGGAGGGATAGGTGCCCCTCAGGAGCCAGGACCCCCGGTTGGCTTCCTCGGACCAGGGCAGGGAGGGAGCATCAGGCTGTTCAATCTCTGGGCACCAGCTCTCCACGTGCACACGCACAGCAAGCCAGCAGCTCCTCACACATAAATACAGACACGCTTAACAAAAATAGTATATCATCTGCACAAGGAATAAAAACTAGTCTCGAATATGTACAGCAGAGAGCCCGGGGGGTGGGGGCAGGGCTGCTAGGCCAGGACCCCCAGGGATGAGACAGACTATGGGTAGAGCAGAGGACAGAGGGAGGCCTGAAGGGCTCCTGGCCAGGCCACTCTGACCTGGCAGCCCGGCTGCCTAGACTGAATGGGGGTGGAGCACAAATCTGTTTAGCCAGGCAGGACTGGCCCCTCCAGGCAGCCCTACTTCCGCCCTGCACACCAGGCTCTCCTTCCTGCCCTTCCTGCCTGAGGTAAGGAAGACCCTAGGGCTCCCATAGCTACTGCCTGTAGCTCCCCTTCACCTCTGGGCTGAGGCCCCTGAACCCCATGGGCAGCAATCCAAAGCAAAGATGCCACAAGGCTGATCTCCTTGTAGGAAGTGAGGCAGCTGAGGCCATAAACAGCTCTGGGGCACCTGTCTTGGGTGCAGTTGGTCCCTCAATCACAGTCATGGGAGCCAGGCGAGGGGAGGGGAAGGGAAGCTGGGGTAGTGCTAAACTGCAAGGGACACCCAGGCTTTGGTATAGGGTGCTTCCTGCAGCTACAGCCCCCTCCTCTTGAGTTAGGCTGGCCTCTAGCCAGACACCTCTAGAGGACATTGGGGCTGGGGTGGGAGGGGAAGACTTTGGTCAGGCCAGAGTTGGGGAGGGGGTCCTGGTCCTTGTTTATCCCAAGCAGCCTGAATCCCTAATTAGTTAGAATTGGCCCCTAAATGGCCACTGGAGGGTAGGAATGAATGAAAGAGGAGCCCAGGTCCTAGAGGGTGGGGTTGGGATAAGAAATGATCAATTCTGAGGCCACAAACATGAAAACGAAGGCAATCTAGTCTTTCTAGGAATAAGGGTCAGAAAACTTTCTAGCTCCCTGGCAGGAAAGCATTCTAGGGGAGGCTAAGGGATAAGGAGGTTCCACCAATCAGGTAGGGCCCTTTCAGCCATCAGCCATGAACTCCCACATGCCTGCCAGCTTCCATGGGGCAGATGTTGGGGAAACTTTGTGGGTTTTGAGGCCAGAAGAACTGAGGTGTGGGGGAAGGCAGCTCTCACAGAAGCATAGTAAATCCTAGAAAACTACGTGTGGGGGACCAGATCTAGGCCCAACCCTGTGATGTGTAGGGTGGCCATGGGCTGTATGTAGTGGTTCTCCTGGTGGCAATGGTGGCTGAAAGGAGGGATGTGGTGGGGGAAGGACGGGTGTGGGAGGGTGAGTGGGTGGTCAGTGTCTGGTCATTTCCGACTGAAGAGTGAGCCCAGCAGAACCACGCCAGCCACAGTCATGCCCGTCAGGAACCAGCGATTGAAGCGTTCCTGGCCCTTCCGGCTCTCGGCTGCTGCATTGTTCCCGTAGAGTTCCACAAAAGTGTCCTGCAGGAAGAGAGAAGAGAAGGAAAGGTGTTATTTGAATCCTTAAACAGTAATGTGGGTGGGGAGGAGAAGGGGACCATCTTCATACAATGGCCTTAGTTTGAAAAACGGCTGTCATCCTTGCCCACTCTAGGCCTGATAAAGGGTTAAGAACTGCCCTCCTCTTGCTGAAACCGGTTTGGCTCAGTGGATAGAGTGTCGGCCTGTGGACTGAGGGGACCTGAGTTCGATTCCGGTCAAGGGCATGTATCCTGGTTGCGGGCACATTCCCAGTGGGGGGGCGTGCAGGAGGCGGCCGATCGGTGTCTCTCTCTCTCTCATCGATGTTTCTATCTCTCTGTCCCTCTCCCTTTCTCTCTGTAAAAAGCCAATAAAATATATTAAAAACAAAACAAAACAACTACCTTCCTTCTTGACCTCCAGTTGGAAATGACCAACCCATTTTATTGCTGAGAAAGTGGGTGTGAAGTAGGAAAAGAGTTTGTTCCAGGTCAGACAGCTAGGAAATGGTACTCTAGAACCTGAGGTGGGAAAGAGATGGGTAGGAGCAGGAAATGACGAGTCCAATTGCTGGAGCAAACTGCAGAAGAAAGAAGGGATAGGAGAGATGAGGGTGCAGGGTGAGCGAGAGCTGGACCACATGTGATCTGGAAGCCCCAGACAAGCTGGAGTAGAGTCTGAGTGAGGGCCAGGGTGGAGCCATACGCTTCCCACTTTTGTGATGGAGAGAGGGAGGGAGAGAAAAGGGAAGGTGAATTCCTAGAGGTTTTCCTGGCAGAGGAAGTCTGGGCTTTACCAGAGGCTCCCTCTTCCTTTGCCCAGGGAGGCTGAGCAGGGCAACGCAGAGATAACTACACATGCCTGTGGTGGTCTATGAGCTCCAGCCCTGTTCCCCACCCCACGGCGGCAGGACTCTGCCTCCAGGCGGAGGTGAGCAACAACTCTGGGCTCTGAAGCTAGTCAGGAGGGAAGCACATGATATGGGAGGGAGGGGCTTTGGGTTAAATTACCCAGCCTAAGGTGGAATCGGCCTGTGGGGCAGGGAAAGGAAATCTTACAGTACCCTTTAGTGAGAAGCTTCCCACCCCATTTGTCCTTTAATCCTCCCAACAATGCATCTAGCACATAGTCGGTAGCTGATAAATACATGAGTAGAACAAAAAGGTAGGCTGTCTCTCCCCATTTAGAGACCAGGAAATTGGCCTCTGAGGGCGGAGGGACTTGATTAGGTCACCCAGCTTTGTCAGTGGTGAAACCAAAACCCAGGCCTAGTGTCTGGCACCTACTAGGCACTTAGAAATCAATGCACTGTGTGGGTCTAGGGAGGGAATGAAATGAATTACTGGCTGGTTCCAGAACCAGTGGTCTTGCCTCTACCAAAAGCTCACCCCTTGGGCCACATTTCCACCTGGTCCCAACTAACTGAGTGGTGTCTGCTCCTCAGACAGGGCCTGCCATCTCCATAGGGCCCAGGTCCCACCCAGCCAGTTTACTCTTTCTCATACTGACTGGCCCCACCCACTGGTCTTGATTACTCTCCTCAGCCCATGTTCCACGCAAAGATTTTTTAAAAACGTAGATCATAGTACGCCTGTGTTTAAAGTCTTCTAACAGCTTCTCTCTGTACTCCTATCCCTGGTATCCTACCTAGCAAGTGCCATGTGCACTGAGCTGCCAACTGGACTCAAAAAATCCTCAACATTTATTCAGTCAATGACGCATAAGCCACAGCCCTTACCAGAAAGCTTACCCTTCTGCTGGGAAAAGCCCCATTCAGACCACATCACTACAAGCGCTTAACCTTTCAAGACTTCCAAATCGTACCTGGAATTAAGTCCTTACCACAACCAGCAAGGTTTGGCTGGGCCCCTCCCCACAGCACACTCCACACGTAGCACAGCCTCCTTGCTGTTCCGGAGTAGCAGCTGAGATCAGGAGCTTGTTGCTCTTGCTGCCTGGAGCACTTGACCCGAGAGCATCACCTGCCTCACTTCCTCCCGGCACTCCTGACTCTGCTCAAATGTCACCTCCTCAGAGGCCTTCCCTGGCCACCGTGTCTAACATGGTATCCAGCCCCATCTCTCCTATCTATCGCCTTACCTTGCTTTATTTTTCTTCTCAGCACTTTTCATAACCAGATTCTACACTTTGTTTTTGTTTGATTTATCTCCTCCACTAGATGTGGCTTGATGAGGCAGAGATTTTGTCTTGTTTCTATACACTCAGAACATTATCTAGCACATAGTTGGTAGCTGATAAATACATGAGTAGAATAAAAATACTGCATGTCTACTAAGTGCCAGGCACTATATCTCATTGCACCTTCATCATAATTCCTAGACTAGCGATTTGAAACTTGTTTCACAGATGTGACAACTGAGGTTTACAATAGGGAAGGCCTTGCTAAAAGGTGGCAAAGCAAGGACTGCCCAGCTCTAAAGGGAGCGCTGCTACATTCCCTGTGCGTGTGGGCCGTTAGGGAGGACCTGTCCTGTCACTAGTGCTGAATGGATTCCGTTTGAAAGGATGTGGGGCAGGGTGGGGTGGAGGTGTCTTGGGCCTGGGGAGAAGGTATAGCAGTGGCACAGCCAGCCTCTTAACGCTTGGCCTTGTTGCTGCCAGGCATGGCTGGTGTGGATATGCTTCCTTGTCTCTGCATCTTCATCCTGGCTAGCCTCCATGTTTGTTGGCAAAAAAAAAATTCTTACAGGAGTTTTAATTTTTCTAATCCGAAGCAAAGTAGGCCCAGGTGAATTCACAAAAAAGATAGACCTGTGATGGGGGGAAGTCCTGGGCTGTGGGGAGGCATGGGAGAAGTGAGGCTATGGCCAGGCCATGGTTATTCCAAGGGGCCAAATGTCCCATAAGAAGCCAGGGACATTGGGGTTGTAGCCAAAGTGGGAGAGGCCTGGCTCCATCAGTGGGAACTTTCCTGAAGTAGAGGGCTGGCAGCCACAGGACATTTTTGGCTCTGGGGCTGGGTTGGAGTAAACAGGCTCTGTCCCTGCAAAGGCACAAAGCACTCACTGTCCAGGAACAGTCATTCCAGGGTGGAGGGAACATTCTCATTTCGGTGCCGTCAAGAACAAGGCTCTGACCTGCCCAGCCCCCACGAGCACATTCCTGGCCAGAACAACACTTCATCTCCACTTCAAGGAGTGCCTTCTCTTGGGGAGGAGGGAGCAGGATTTCCAAGGCTGTGGATTCTGCGAATTGCTTTTGTAGACAGAGCACTAGCAGAATGGGGCGTGCTGTTCCAGGGCGGGTGCCGGGAGGCAGTGGTGTGGGTATATTTAGCCTATGGTTCACACGACACACTTGGAAACAAACACAGCCATTTTCTCAGCGGGCGGCTGCTCTGGATAAATAAACAGGATTGCAAAGCAGCCCAGTCTGGAAAAGCAGAGATAAGCCCCCACTGCTCCTCAATGGCTCCCACTGGTTTTAGCCAGAGCTGGCAGGGTGGGCAGAGAGGTGAGAGGTAAGGGTGAGTTGCAGGGAGGTCTCTGATGCACAGAGGCTTTAGGAGACCAGGCCTGAAAGACTGTCTGCATCCTCAGCATGGGTTATAGCCAATGGAGGAAGTGTCTCTTTGCAGCTATGACTGCTACTACAGGAATCCACGTGGGAGTTTTCAGGGCCACTGGGGAGAGGTAGTGGCTAATGACCCTGATGGGAGAATCATGGGCTACTAGCCAGGCAGACCCCACAAGTCAGTAAGGCCAACACACCTGCCCATTCTAGTGTCACACAGCCAGTTTGTGGTAGAACTTGGATAGAAATTGGGGCCTCCCAACTTGGCATTGGGGCTCTTCAGAATGGTGAGACAAGAACCAGGGCCCACAAAAGTCAAGGCTGGGCCCATTTTCAAGGTCCTAATTTCCACAGTCCTGGCCACACACAAAGACTAGGCCTACCCCACACGCTCCAGAGTGCTTCCTGCCTCTGTGGCTTTGCCAACACTGTGTCCCTCTAACTGGTCACCGTTCTTGCACCTCTCTTCCTCGGTTAGCCAACCCCACATTGGAGTCCTGTCTTCCTAGAATCCTTCCCTACTAGTCCCTTCTCCAACTCTGGGACAAATGTCACTTCTGTGCTTCCAGGGTTTATGGACTTTCATTCACACCATAAATATTTACCAAACACCTTCCATGCTCCAAGCTCAGCTCTGTGGAGACACAGCAGTGAGCAATACAAACAAGGTTCTGCTTTCCTGGAGCTTGTGTTGTAGTCTATGCATGCTCAACTGGGGTTATATCAACTCCAATGGAGCAAAATGAAAAATTCCTGGATATTACAGTGGTTTGTGGCTCTCTGCAGTACCACAGCACATACTTACAGAGACACACAGTACAGCTGTAGTATTCAAATGTAATGGGAGGACAATTAGGACAAAAACGTCTAAAAAGACTCCTTGGGGGTTAGTAATAAGAGAAAAAAAGGTTGAGAAACACTGTTATAATGGGAAGCAGAGAAGATAAAAAAAAAAAGACAATTTCAGAGGTGACTAGGTTTTGAACATAGTAAGTTATGGGGAGGTGACAATGCCTGGGGCACTGATATAGGTGGTAGAATGCTCAGAGATCTTTCTGGAGAAGTGAGGTTTGAACTGAGATCTGAATAAGGAGGTGGAGGTGGCCAAAGATCAATAATCTTAGGTAAAAAGAGCATGTTCCAGCAGAAGTAAGCGCAAAGGCCCTGAAGCAGGAAGGAAAGGCAGGGCATCCCTACGCTGAGGCCCTCTATCTGTATGTCAGTCTCTCCCATCAGTCATGGTTCCTCAGTTTAGCAGGAATCAAGTCTGATCCATGTCTGAAGCCAGGGGCCTATCCAAACCGTCATGACTAATGTCAGCTAAATCTCTGCCCAGAAGCAACCAACTGAATAATGCAATCCACCTGCAACTCTGCAGAAGCCAGGAAAAAGGCTGGCACAAGGATGTACCTACCTATTAGGGCAACAATACAGTCCCTGCTTGAACCTGATCAGCTCTCCAATTCCCATTCTTCTCTTCTCTCACTTCCCATGTTTCCACACTTCTTTCTAACAGTATGACTGAGCAGGTCACTTCTCCTCTCTGGATCCTAGTGTCCTCACTTCTTAAATAACAATAAAATAATAACTGCTTCTATGGTGGCTACCTTTTACTACACATTTAAATGCTTTACCTGTACCAGTCACTGAGCTAAAGCAATTTACCCTGGCTGGGCCCTATCCCTGATTACATGTACAATTATGGTCACTTGAGTGATTATTTTTTGTCCTGTTTCCCCCACCAGATAGTGTGTGTGGTTTTGTCACTAGTATCTCTAAAATCTGGTACTGTGCCTAGAACACAGCAGGTGCCATTCTAAATGAATCTGGTGACCTGGCTGGGTTGCCACACCAATAGTCTGGCTCCAGTGTCTTTGCTTCTAACCTTGTACATCTCTCTGTCCACTTTCAAAAGGACAATACTTCTTGAGGCCCCATTGTGGGGCAGGTGCATATACTTCTGTGACTGAAGGAGGTCCTCATTCTAAACCCAGGTAAACTGAAGCTCAGAGACACTGAAACCTGCGCTAAGTGAGCAAGTGGGAAAGCCAGTTTCGAGCCCAGCACGTGCAGCAGCAAACCCCACTTTCTGGGCCAGGGCTATGGTCTTGAGTCCCTCTAGGAAGGGGAAGGTGGCCTGAGGCCACTAGCTGAATGAATGAGCTCTGGCCCCTGCCAGCTGAGGGGGAACTGGGTACCACAGGAAAAGGATGTGACGAAGACCAGGAGGGAAAGTGAAACCCTTCCGTCCTGGCTTCAGTGGGGAACAAGTGCCTGTGCCAGACGAGCCCTTCCTTCCTCTAGGGTGACCCAGGCCCCCTGCTTCCTTCCTGTGTGGTTATTTCAGGAAAGAAGTAGGTGGAGAAGAGGAAGGGGCTCCTAGTAGCCCAGAGAAAGTGCCAAGGACACCAGAACTGTATCTTGCCCTGGCCTCACAAAGCCCTGTATGGGCAGGCTGTGAGTCACTCCCAGTCACTTTCTGCTCCCAGCCTCAGTGTCCCCGGGAGAGAGGTCGATAAATGCCTGCCGAGTAGACAATGAGGCCTTGTTAGGAGGTCCCTAGGAGAAGGCAGGAAGGGTGGGTGGGGGCAAATAGAGAGGCTTTATCACTCTCTTGGCAGGGTGTTGCAGGCGGAGAGTGGGAAGAAGTGAGGTTTGTGGTTGAAATCCACTTCCCCTGACTTTCCCAGGGGACATGGGCCTGGATGTGGGCAACTCAGAGGGGTGCCTTAGTGGGGCAGGGACAAAGAGATGGGTGGCCAAACTCACACTTCACTCTAGCCAGCCCAGCTGTGGTTGACATAGCAATTCTCTCTACTTCAGAGCCTCAGTTCCTCCTTTGACCCCACCCACAGGCAGCAGTGGTAAGATCAGGGGATGAAGGCACTTGGTAAAACAAGGTGACCTTGGTATTATTGGCTGAAGAGGGTGTCATATGGGGCCCAAGCCATCTGGGCTTTAGGGGATATTTGAAGGCACACGAACGGCAAACTTTGTTTTAATCTTTCTCTAACTCTGTCCTGTCAGCTGCCAGCCTCTTCTCTCCCTCCTCCTCCTCCCCATTAGTTCTAAGAAGCTAAGCCTGACAGATGTGCTCATTTCTCAGAAAAGGAAGTGGTTGTGCCGGGAGGAGATAACACCTCAGCTGGGGAATTGAGAAAGCTATCTGGCCCAGCAGTGCAAGCTCTCCAGCTCCTTCCTCAGCTCAGAAACAGGGTACTAGCCTTGGAGGCAGAGATAATTCAGAAAAGCATTTACTGGGGGGGCACAGATGCTCAAATAGGGGCTCACAACATTCTTTCCTGGGAGTGATGGCTGATATTTACTGAGCACTTACCATGGTACTAAGAGCTTCATTATGTATACAAATGCACTTAATCCTCACAATAACCCCCTGAAGAAATTACTACTAATACTCTCTATGTTGTCCTAGCCAGTCTGGCTCAGTGGGTAGAGCGTCAGCCAGCGGACTGAAGGGTCCCAGGTTCGATTCCAGTCAAGGGCACATGCCTGGGTTGTGGGCTTGATCCCCATTAGGGGCGTACAGAAGGCTGCCGATCCATGGTTCTCTCTCATCATTGATGTTTCTATCTACCTCTCCCTTCCTCTCTCTGAAATTAATAAAAAGATATTTTTAAAAATACTCTCCATGTTACTGATGAGGAATCAGGCTTAGAGTTTAAGTGATCCTCCCATGGTCATATAGTTCATAAATGGCAGAGTTGGGATTTGAATCTAGGGAGTTTGGATCCAGAGCCTAAGCATTTAATGGCTCCTGACTGGCTGCTGCATGCTCATATGCATCAGTTCCCTGGAATTCCAAGGCCTGCTTTATCTCAATTCTCTTTCATCTCACCCTGGTGACTCCCTATTCTTTGAGTAGACAGAGGAGCACAGCCTTTCACTCTTCTCCCAGGATCTAGGGTGAGAAGGGCCAAGGCACACCCTTGACACACAGAGACTCAAAAGTGACCTAACAACATACCCATCCACTTTCCATGGAATGCACAAGCTCACCCCTAACATCGTCATTGCCCAGATAGGGTTCAGAAAGGTGGCGCACCCAGGTTACATGGTGGGGGTCTGCTTCACTCCAGGTGGCCCATATCTGTGGGAGTTCACAATCCTCTCTAGGGCATTCTCTGCTTACACACTTGTCATAGGGGCTCCTTCCCTCCTATAGAACATTTAATTTTTGAACAGATCTATTGGAAAACTTTTCCCTTTGTCAGCTCTACTGGACATCCTTGTCTCTTTCTCTCTATTCCTCCACACTCCTCGCCCCCATTGTCTGGGCCTTTGTTCAGCTCCTCTCTCCTCTGTTGCTCTTGTCCAACTCTGTGCCAGGGGCTGCCCAAGAAGGCAATACAAGCTGACAGAGGAAACTTTAAAGGCCTTGCTCTGGGCCCTAGACCAGGTTCTGCTCCTCTCTGAGTATCAGTTTCCTCACTTGTAAAATGGCGGCACTATTGGGTGAAACCAAAGCGGGTGACAAATTAAGTTCTATTTCTCTACCAAGCTGGACTGCAAGAGTAAAGAGTAGGCAGGTACCCCAAATAGATGAAGGTGTTTAGTTGTGGTTCTCATCTGTAAAATGGGGATTAAAAATCCCCATTATAGTCAAAACCGGTTTGGCTCAGGATAGAGCGTCAGCCTGCGGACTGAAGGGTCCTGGGTTCGATTCCGGTCAAGGGCATGTACCTTGGTTGCGGGCACATCCCCAGTGAGGGGTGTGCAGGAGGCAGCTGATTGATGTCTCTCTCTCTCATGGATGTTTCTGACTCTCTATCCCTCTCCCTTCCTCTCTGTAAAAAAAATCAATAAAATACATTAAAAAAAAATCCCCATTATACTTATTTCACAAAAACACTGTGAGGATTCAAAACATGTAAAGCTCTTAGAACTGCACAGCACATGGTAGATTTTGAGTAAATGATAGCTATGTCACTGAGGCTCAATTTGAGTCTTAGAGCCTTCTCCATGGTCTGCAAGACCCGGCCAGGTTTCCTCAGCTTTGTCTAGGCCAGGCTGCTTCATTGCTCACAAGCCAGGTTCTGTTCAGCCTCAGGACCTTTGTCCATGCTGGTCCCTCTGCCTACTTCTCTCCTACTCATCCCTTAGGTCTTAACTTACAGGCCACTTCTTCAAGAAGGCCTCCTACTCTGTCTCCCTGTCTTCTTGAGCTCTCTCATCCGTTTGTTGAGTTGCTCATTTTTCTAAACATATATTTTTATTGATTTTTTTACAGAGAGGAAGGGAGAGGAATAGAGTTAGAAACATCGATGAGAGAGAAAAATCAGCCGCCTCCTGCACACCACCCATTGGGGATGTGCCCACAACCAAGGTACATGCCCCTGACCAGAACCAAACCTGGGACCCTTCAGTCCACAGGCCAATGCTCTATCCACTGAGCCAAATTGGTCAGGGCGAGTTGCTCATTTTTTACCAGGAGCTCTGTTCTCCCAGCCTAGCTCAGTCAGTGCTGAGCCCAGAGAAGGTACTAATGAGTGTGCTGACTGGTAGACAGTGAGGAGGAAAGGGAAGAAAGGCCAATTTTCTCTTTTTCTCCATCCCCATCATTGTCTGGCAAAAGTAGGAGGAAGACCTGAGACACCAGGTGATTGACTGGTAGGGTGCCCAGGACTCCCCAGACACCAAGTTCTCCTATGCTCAGGAACACTATTGGAAGGTTGTGGAAAAGGCATTGTGTTGAGGCAAAAGGCAGGAGGGACTGTGGTAGCAACCTACAAAGAACAGAGACTTGGTTTCTGGGGCCAATCCCTTTCCGAAAACTGCTTCATTCTGGGATTTATGCTTCCAAGTACTGTATTCCATAGTCTAAAGCAGCCACTCCCTCCTTCCTGCCCAATGTTGCATGCTATAAAGAAAACAGCACCGGGCTGAAAGTCAGCAGATGCAGGGTTCAGGTCCCAGTTCTATCACTGACTTGCTTGAGATGCTCAGAAAGCCCAAGACCTTTGCTCTCTGTAAAGTGAAGGGGATCATCTCAAAGGGCTCCTACTAGTGCTCCAGTGTGAGGCGGATGAAAGTAACACACACACACACACACACACACACACACACACACACACCACACACACACATACACAGATGAATGAGTGACACTTAGGTTCTCTCTCAGGGGTATCTAAAAGATGAAGTAGTTAGTGTGGAAGGTGAGAGGTGACATTTTGGAATAGAAGGACTTGTTGCCACAAAAGAGTCTGATCCTCATCCACCTTTGCTGAGCCTTGCCCTGAAACCTGCAGGATTCTAAGGGAAAAGAGCAATGGGTACAAGTGATCTTGGACAAGTTTCTCAAATGGGCCAGACCTTGCTGGCCTCTGTCCCTGTGGCCTCAACCTCCTCACCCCAGCACCGCCTCCAACTAGTCCAGACAAGTCCATGGTATTTTCAGCCACCTTTATCTGATTGGAAATGTTTGGAATTCCAAACAGAAGGGAGTGGGAGCAAATCCGTGCACCACCCTTCCCTCCCCCTGTACATGTGAGAGCTCACACACATCCAGGGAACCCAAAGCTCAGCTAAAGATTTGTATGGGGCTTCATTTCCTACATTTCTGTCCCTTCTATCCTTTTCCTCAATTCATCTCCACCCCATTCCACCAGCCCCCTTAAGGTTTACAACAGTAAGATGCCTGAGATGGTGCCAGGAGAGCTGAAGCACTCTTCTGCAGCGGGTGATGTTGAGCTAGGGGCCACCTGGAGGTTTGTTATTCACAGTCAACACCCAGAGCACCAAGAAACTTCAGATGATCACCACCATCATGACCACCAGAAGACCAGAAATAATGTATCATAATCTGTGGTTCACAGAGATGTGAACTGAGATCCAGAAAAGCTGATGGGACTCCCCCAAAAGGCCTCCTGACCCTTGGAGTCTGACAGTATTGGTTCCAACCTCAGCACTGTGACTGCTTACTTGTGGGACTTAAGGCAAAACTCTACCTCTTTAAGCCCAGTGTCCTGTCTTTAAGCTAGAACACTGTACTCCACAGGCTTGGCAGCAAGAATTAAATGGTTCATGGAAAGTAGTCAAATGTTAGCTAGTGGTTTTTTTTAATAGCTAAAAATGAGTTGGCACCATTGGTATGTCTCATTATTTGTAGCTACAAATAAAAAAGTAACAGCTAATATTTACTAAGCCCCTGCTTGATTCTCAAAATCTCTTAAGAAAAGTTGTCCCCATTTTACCAATGAGAAAACTAAATCAGAGAGGTGACAAAACTTTGCCTGAGATCACTGGTTACTGAGTAAGGGTGTGTGACCCAAAGCACATTAAATTTAGCCAATGCAATAGGATAGATGCAGGAGGATGTTACTAAACTCCTCTTGGCTTCCCCATTTCACCCACCCACCGTCCACTAATTACTGAAGTTCGGTTACTCGTGAACCCCGGAAGTCAGAAATTACTTTAAGGACAGGGAAGAGATATGCTCCCTGGGTCCCTGAGGGTTGGGAAAGGGAGAGATGTGCTGATGGCTGCTCTATGCTTCTCCCAACCCCCAGTCCAGCCTTTGCAAGGCCATAGTCCTTGCAGAGAGGGTCCCTCTCACTACCTGGTCATTATCTTGGAAATGAAAGTGATGCCAGTAGCTTTGGTAGAGCTGTTAGCTTTGTTTTCTAAGGCAGACCATAACCCCTTTGTGGGTTGACTGTGGGGTTACAGGAAGGACTACACAAGCTGCCCTGCTTAAGCTCTGAACTCTCATTCATTCCATAAATATTTATTATTAAGTGCCCACTAGATGCCAGGCACTATGCTAAGTGCTACGGATAAAGCAGTGACTAAGTCAGATGAAAATTCTTACCTGCATGAGTTTAGAATTTAATGGAAAAGACAGGCAATACATGTGTTAGATGGCAATAAAGGAAAAATAAAGAAGAGGTTAGAGAGAAATATGGAAGAGGGCAGGATTAGATCCTATGGTCAGGGAAAGCTTCTTGAGAGGTAACATTTAATCAGAGCCCTGAATGAAGTAAGGAAAAAGACATTGTAAGAATCTGAGAAAAGGCAGAGGGAATAGCAAGTGCAAAGTCCTGAGGTAGGTATATACTTAAGGTGTTCTAGGAACAGAAAAGACACCAGTGTACAGTAGCTGAGGCCGAGTGAATCAGGGGTAATGGGATGTAGCAATAGTTGAAGGCCAGATTGTGCAGAGCCTGAAGGCCATTTAAGACCCTTTGAGTGACAAGGGAACACTGCAAGGTTTTGAGCAATGGAGGATCATCATATGACTTTAAAAAACAAAACAAAACACCTTTATTGATTTCAAAAAGGCAGGGAGGAGAGAGAGAGAGACAGAAACGTCAATGATGAGAGAGAATCATTGATTGGCTGCCTCCTACATGACCCCTACCGGTGATCGAGCCCGGCAACTTGGTCATGTGCCCTGACTGGGAATTGAATCATGATCTCCTGTTTAATGCTCGCTCAGCCACTAAGACACATCAGCTGGTCCTGACTTTGATTTTAATAGGATCTCTCTGGCTACTGGGTGGAGATCTCCAGGGGCAAGGGTGGAAGTAAAATGTCTGGTGAAGAGCTGATCAGTCATCCAGAGAAATATGATGGTGGGTTAGCCAGGACAGTGAAAGGGAAGCTGGTGAGAAGCAGGCAGACCCAGAATTTATTTTTAAAAGTAGAACTGTGCTGCCCTATCCGATTTGGCTCAGTGGAGAGAGCGTCAGCCTGTGGACTGAAAGGTCCCAGGTTCGATTCCAGTTAAGGGCATGTACCTTGGTTGCAGTCACATCCCCAGTGGGCAGCGTGCAGGAGGCAGCTGATCGATGTCTCTCTTATCAATGTTTCTAACTCTCTATCCCTTTCCCTTCTTCTGTAAAAAATCAACAAAATACATTTTTAAAAAAAGATTCTCTCTAAAATATAAATATATATATGTATATATATATATAAAAGTAGAACTGTGCTGCCTTAATTCGTTTGGCTCAGTGGATAGAGCATCGGCCTGTGGCTCAAGGGTCCCAGGTTCGATTCTGGTCAAGGGCATGTACCTTGGTTTCGGGCACATACCGAGTAGGGAGTGTGCAGGAGGCAGCTGATCGATGTTTCTCTCATCGATGTGTGTGTGTGTTTTAATATATTTTATTGATTTTTTTTTACAGAGAGGGAAGGAGAGGGAAAGAGAGTTAGAAACATTGATGGGAAAGAAACATTGATCAGCTGCCTCCTGCATAGCCCCTACTGGAGATGTGTCCGCAGCCAAGGTACATGCCCTTGACCGAAATCGAACCCGGGACCTTTCAGTCCGCAGGCTGACGCTCTATCCACTGAGCCAAACTGGTTTCAGCTCATCAATGTTTTTAACTCTCTATCCCTCTCCCTTCCTCTCTGTAAAAAATCAATAAAATATATAATAATAAAAAAAAAAGTAGAACTGTGCTGATAGGATGTGGATTGTGGGAGCTGCTTGTCACTCTGGCCTTCTGTTTCTCATTTATAAAAATCTGAGGAAGAGCCTTTGAGCGTTTTTTCCCAGCTTGATAACTTTGAGAACCCTATGAAATGAAGTAAGACAAAACCATTTCCACTCTCATTGCTCCTAGGCCCCAAAGGGTAAATGACAATAGGAAATGAAGAGAGGGGCTGGATAGAAACAAAAGGAGGGCAGGGTCTGCCTGGCCTATGACTGTCCACTTTTAGCAAATATCACTGGAGCTCCAGGTACGTGTGGGATCATGAAGAAGTCAGGCCTGGGATGAAGGTGGAGGCAGAGATAGCTTGCTCTATACTAGGAATGAGAGGACATCAGAACGTGTTGTCTCCAGAGCCTACTAGGCAGAAGGTGCTCAGTGACTCAGTGAGTGAGTGAATGAGGCAATGCCAGAAGGCCAGGATGTGAGCAAGAACTTCCCAAGTCCTTCCAAAATAACAAGAGGTAAGCCTGGAGCAAGGGATTCCTTTCTTGTCATTCCTTTTCCATCTATTACATTCTAGGCTGAGTCTCAAGTTCCCATTCTTCATGAATAGGAGACTACAAGGTCTGAAATAACCAAAGCCAAATTTAAAGCTAGAAGGGAGAACAGACACATCTAGTCCATCCTATCCACAATTTCAGTCATCACTGTGTTGGCCTTACTCATGTATCACTATTATTATTAACATTTTTCCTACCAATTAACCCACTTTTTAAAAATTGAGAGGGAGAGGGGAGAGAGAGAAAAACATTGATGCAAGAGAGAAATATCAATTGGTTCCCTGCTATATGCATCCCGACTGGGGACCGACCCACAATCCAGGCAGCTATCTTGCAGTGCATGGGATGATGCTCAACCAAATGAGCCACAAAGACCAGGGCTCAATTGACTCACTTTTAAAAAGTCTAAATAGCCGAAACCGGTTTGGCTCAGTAGATAGAGCGTTGGCCTGGAGACTGAAAGGTCCTGGGTTCGATTCCGGTCAAGGGCATGTACATTGGTTGCGGGTACATCCCCAGTAGGGGGCATGCAGGAGGTGGCTGATGGATGTCTCTCTCTCATCGATGTTTCTGGCTTTCTATACCTTTCCCTTCCTCTCTGTGAAAAATCAATAAAAATATATTTTAAAAAATATAAATAAATGTACTGAAAAATTCTTAACTCCCCCTCCCCCCAAACTTTTCTTTCTGTATTACCCTTTTTAGCAAATGGTAGTAGTTTCATCGTTCTAGGTGCTAAAGCCTAGAACACCTTGAAGTCATCCTTAAAACTGCTCTAGCTTTGAAATGTCAGCAAATTCCACTGGATCTCTATTAAAAACTGATCCAGAATCTACCACTTCTCATCATCTTTATCACCATCATTTGGTCCAAGTCAACATCATTTTCTGCCTAAATTGTAATCGCTTCCTTATTGGTCTCCCAACTTTTTACCTCCTCCTATGTATGGTTCTTCTAAAAGCAATCAGATCCTGTGTGGTCAAAACACTTCACTATCACTCAGAGTATCTCTCTTTGGCTCACATAAATCTTCACCTTCTACCGCTTTCTCCTCTGCTAACTCTGTTCTAGCCACACATCTCCTCTGCTCTTCCTCCAACATACCAAGCACACCTTTATTACCTTGGGGGTCTCTGTACCTGTTCTGAAGGGTCTGGAATGTTCTTACCACAGACTGTTACATGGTTTATTTCCTCAGGTTATGCAGATTTCTCCATCCATGACTCCTCCTTAGAGAAGCCTCTCCCTTTCACTCTTTATTAAAAAAACAAATACTTGCCCTGGCCCAGTAGCTCAGAAGATTAGAGTATCGTCCCGATATACCAAGGTTTCAGGTTTGATCCCAGGACAGGGCACATACAAGAATCAATCAATGGCCCTGGCTGGATGGCTCAGTTAGTTGGAGCACTGTCCTGTACACAAAAAAGGTTGTGGGTTCCATTCCCGATCAGGGCACATACCTAGGTTATGGGGCATGTATACAGGAAGCAACCAATCAATGTTTATCTCTCACAATGATGTTTCTCTTTCTCTTTCTCCCTTCCTCTCTTAAAAAAAAAATCAATAAAAAACATATCTATCCTCAAGTGAGGATTATTATTATTATTATTTTTTTTTTTAAAGAATCAACCAATGAATGGATAAATACATGAGCCCTGGCACAGGAGAAAGCTCAGAACAGAATAGCCAGCCAATTGGAGGTCAGTCTAGAGCAGCTACACAGGCAGCCCTTTTGTGCCTTAGAACCAGAGCCCTGCCCACTGGGGGTGCAGACAAAGGGAAGAATGCAGCTAGGTTGAACCAACAGAGCTTATCTGAAGGACCAGGAAAGTTCTCACCTGGGCCAGGCACAGAACTGGCAGCTCTGTTGAAGAGAACAAAGGCCAAAGAGGAGTGTGCTAGGTAGGAAGAGCCTCATGGGGCTGCATCGTAGGGGACAGGCACACAGAAACCTGTAGGTGAGGCCCATGGAGACCAGACAGCTGAGAACAGAAATGAAAACAGATTAGGTCCCAAAGGGTCCAAAAGGGTGGTAGCATTAATCCCGTAAACACCAGACAGGCATTGGGGTTCAGGTGCAGGCCTGGGGGCACAGCTGAGCCAAGGGGGAGGATGGGACCTTTCCAATCAGTTCCATCAGTGATGATAACTCTAAGCCGAGCTGAATCAGACATTAAGAGGGAATGAGACAGAGCCACCCTCTTAGTCCCCACATTGTAGATGACCTCTTCTAGCACACTCCTAAGTCCTAACTAGCTCTGCCTACATGAACTCTTCAAGATTCAATTTGTTGGAGGGGAACATCCTTTTCCCATCCCCATAAGGCTCAGCAAACATGGCTGCAGGTGCAGGATGTAAAGCTAGAGCTGTTGTAACTGCCAGGCCAATAATGTCTAACTTAAATCTCCATGGTTGGCTGCATGCAAAGAAAAATACCAAGGATTTCCGTTGTTGTTCACCAGATATAGCTGCCAAGGGAAAGCTGGGCCTTCTGAAGGCCTATTGTGAGAGCGGAGGACAAGTGCTGAGCTAGCTGGAATAGGCCAGGGGCTAGCCTATACTTTCATGTCTTTGAGGACCTCCCTAGATTTTAGAGACTATCAAATTTTTATCTTTTTTCTACCAAGACCTTCCACTAAAGCCCTACCCACTTCTAATATATTATCCTTACTAAGAAATGAGAGAGAGAGAGAGAGAGAGGAAAGAGAGAATGAATGAGATTGTATTTGGGGGGAAAATTCCCCCAAACCAGTTGTTCTGTTACTGGCATTTGGAATTTGGAGTGAGGATTTAGATTTGCATAGAAAAAAGGTAATTTGGGCCAAAACCGGTTTGGTTCAGTGGATATAGCATTGGCTTGCGGACTGAGAGGTTCCAGGTTCGATTCTGGTCAAGGGCATGTACCTTGGTTGCGAGCATATCCCCAGTGGGAGGTGTGCAGGAGGCAGCTGATCGATGTTTCTAACTCTCTATCCCTCTCCCTTCCACTCTGTAAAAAAAAAAAAAAAATCAATAAAATATATTAAAAAAAGAAAAAAGGTAATTTGCAAGTTTTGCCTAGTAGTGTAAAAAGACCAGTGAGCTTATTCGTGCTCTGTGGTAGCTCCATCTGGTAATGGACATGTAAATTAAGCATCCTGGGCCTCACTTTTCTCATATGTCAAGTATGGAGAATGGACTAGATGATGGATCTCTAAGGCCCTCTCTCTAACTAGAAAGTGCACTGATCGATTCCTTAGGGAGCAATGCTGTGTAAGGAAAAACTAGTAAGCTCTCTTAGGAGACCAGAGACCCCAGTTCTAATCCCAGTGTTGCCAGTTATTAACTCACTGGGTGATCATGGACAAGTCACTTCATCCCTGGGGGCACCTCACTTTCTTCATACCTAGAATTTTGACGTCATTATGCCTCCCTTATGCTGTTCAATTCTTAGCATATGCTTGCCTCCCAAAAGTCCTGTTCTTTATCTGGAATCACCCAACTTGCACACCTTAAGATCTTAGAGAGATGGAGGAGGTGGGGTTCAAACCCAGGTGCGTCTAATTGCAAAGCCTGTGCTCTCCCACTATAGAAATGTGAAGAGAGCATGGATGAGACTTAAAATCAAAAGACCTCAGTTTCGTCCATAATAAGGGGATGACCTCCTGTACTTCCTAGCATAGTGGGAGGCTAAATGAAATAATGTATGGATACAAAGAAGTACGGGACAAACCTTAGTTAATAATCATGTGCTATGACTTTGTGGCCTAAGTCTGTTTTTCCCTTCATCTGAAAGGAGAACAGAAGGCACAAGTTGTAATACCTTAGGGATATTATGGCTTCACTTCTTAGACTTTTGTCCTACATCTCAGTCTCTTCATTCTTGACCATATCTGATCTATCCTTCCAGACTCTTTACTTAGAGCTTCCAGGCCACCCAACACAGAGCCGAGAGTGCTCTCCCTTGAGAAGCTGTGGAGGGGGGTTAGAGTCCTAACTCTGACACTTATCTGCTGTGCAACCCTGGGCTGATCATGTAAACTCTGAGTATCAGGGTCCACATTTATAAAAAGGGCATAAGACTGACCGACCCTATAGTTCTCAAAAAATGTTTGCTACTATTATGATTGTCATGCTGCCTCTCTTCTCTGACGTTTCTAACCCTTGTAGTATTTTCATTTACTTTAGTATTTGCAGTCTCATGATCTAAGTTGTTGTGCTAAGCCTGTACTTTATACTTCTCTCCCACTAGAGTATGAACACATGACAAGTGTTCAAAGAGAACCTGTTATATGATTGGAAGATTGGGCCTTTCTGAGGCAGTATCAGTGATCAGTCATCATTGGTGATGACCCATCAAGCCTCAGGCATCATGTAGCAGCCCACTCTGGCTCCACTGTGCAAATTACTGGGGTAGAGGATATGGGGCAAATGGAAGCTACAGGTTCTCTCCTTTAAAGCAGTCAATGTGAGGTAGAGAACTCAGATTCACACTCTGGAGAAGCCAGACTAACAAAAGAAAAAACTAGAAGCCTGGCTGGTGTGGCTCAGTGGTTGAACATTGACCCATGAACCAGCAGATCATAGTTCGATTCTGGATCAGGACAATGCTGGGGGTTGCAGACTTGATCCCCAATAGGGAGTGTGCAAGAGGCAGCTGATTGATGATTCTCCCTCATTACTGATGGTTCTCTCTCTCTCTCCCTCTCCCTTCCTCCCTGTGAAATCAATAAAAACATATTAAAAAAAAACATAAGAGACAGAGAAAGCCCAGGAAAACCCATGGAACCAGAGTGAATAAATAAAGGCTTCTGAGTCTAACAGATTTGGATTCTATCCTTATTAGAATTTGACCTTGGAACTATTACTTAACTTCTTATACTCTCGGTTTTCTAATCAGGACAATAATGTTTCCCAAGCAGGATTATTGTAAGGGTTAAAAAATATAGTACATAGTTAAAAAATATAGCACTTTTTATAGCATCTTTCATATGGTAGGACTCAATCAATGGCAGCAACTATATTGTCATTAGTGTATTAATCATAGATGGGTTATGTCTATGGGTCCTTTGATGCCAATAGATGAATACCAAGAACCAGTGACTTATGGCTCTCTATAGCAACTGGAGTTCTGGATGGGGAAAGTTCTCTTGATGGAATCCTAATTAGATTTGGAAACTCCATGGAAGGAAAAGAGGTTAACTTTATATAGATGACAGGCCTCAGATCAGATACACGTAGGTTTCCCCCACTGGAGAGTACACTCCATAGCTTTCTGGATGTGTGTTCTTTTGGCCAGTTATTCTAGCACAGTTATCTGTGCTAGACTCTTAAGTCCATATGTTATTTCTCTTGAGAAGCAACCTTAAGACCGCTCTTTAAGAGCATAGATGCTAGAGGCTTCAAACCTGGGTTTATATCCCATCTATGCCACCTAGCCAATTTGGCTCAGGAGATAGGATGTCAGCCTGAAGATCTAAGGGACTCAGGTTTGATTCCAGTCAAGGGCACATACTTGGGTTGTGGATTTGATCCCTAATGCGGGGCATGCAGGAGGCAACCAATAAATGTTCTCTCTCATCATTGATGTGTTTATCTTTCCCTCTATTTTCCTATCTGAAATCAATAATATATATATACATATATATACATACATATATATATATATATATATATATATATATATGTATATATATATGGAATCTTAAAGAGGAAAAAAATACACATAACTATTATACCATTATCCTAAGATTTGAAAAATTCAACAGAAATCTTGAAAGGGTTTTAAATGTGATCATAACACTTTCCCAAAGAGGGCACCTTTGTTCAATATGAAATATTAATGTGGTGTATATAATAAGCTCTAGGTACAACTCAACTTATAAATAATTCAGATGTGTAGACATTTAAAACCTACTGAAATAACGTTTATTCTACCAAGAAAAATACTAAGGTAACATGAGAATCAATTCCAGATCTATTAAAAACTTAAATATGAAAGACAAAACTCTAAAACTTTTAGAATATAAACAAATGTATTTAGGATTACAGGTTAAGAAAGGATTTCTTCAACAAAATATAAAAGGTGTGAATCATAGAAGACAAGACTCAACTACATTAAAATTAAGAAATTCTAGTCATCAAAAGATATTACTATATAACAAAGGAAAAGACAAACTACAAACTGAGAGCCTATATTTGTAACATGTGTAGACAAAAGATTAGTATTCAGAATACATAAAGAATTCCTACAAATCCATAAAAAAAAGAAATCGAAAGAAAACAGAGCAATGACTTGAACAGGTATTTTATAAAAGAGGAAACATGAATGGTCAATAGGTATAAGAAAAGATTCTCAATCCTACTTGTACTCTTGAGAAATGCAAAACCAAAACAAGATACCATCTCACATCTACCAGGTCTATAAAAAATTTAAAGTGTGACCATATCAAGTATTAAAGATATAAAGCAATAAAAACGCATGTGCTGCTGGTGGCAGCATATATTCTTAAAAACACAAAGAAAAACAATCAAGCATTACCTTCCATCAAGCAATGTGTGACTCCTGGGTATATACCTTACAGCAATGACTCTCAAAGTGTGGTCACAGACCTGCAACAGCATCACCTGGGAACTCTATAAATGCAAACTCTCAGGGCCTCAACCCAGACATACAGAATCTAACACCATGGGGGGTGGAGCCTAGCAAAGTGTGGTTTAACAAGCTCTCTGGGTAATTCTAATGGGTAGCTAAAGTTTTTGAAACCACTGCCCTGGAGAAACTCTTTTTTTTCTTTTCTTTTGGGATGGGGGAGGGAGGAGTTGTGATTGGGGTGGGGGAGGGAGGAGCTGTGATTGGGATGGGGGAGGGGAGGAGCTGTGATTGGGATGGGGAGGGAGGAGCTATGATTGGGATCGAGAAACTCTTAAATATGTGCATGTGCAAGAGACACCAGCAAAATGTTCAAAACCACATTGTTTGAAGTACCTAAACAGGGAAGAATCCAAATAACCACTAATTGTAGAATGGATATACAACTTGAGACACATCATACAAAGGGACATGAAAATGAAATGAACTACAGGGGTACACAAGCATCAATGGATCTCACAATGTTGAATGAAAAAAGCAAACTGAAATGGATATATGAAGAATAATACTTGTTTAAAAGCATGCAGAATGAATATATATATATGTAGCAAAACTATTTTTTAAAATTTATTTTAAAAATATATATATTTTATTGATTTTTTACAGAGAGGAAGGGAGAGGGATAGAGTTAGAAACATTGATGAGAGAGAGACATCGATCAGCGGCCTCCTGCACGCCCCCTATTGGGATGTGCCCGCAACCAGGATAGATGCCCTTGACCGGAATCGAACCCGGGACCTTTCAGTCCGCAGGCCGATGCTCTATCCATTGAGCCAAACCGGTTTTGGCTAAAATTTATTTTTTAAGTTCATTTCAGAGAGGAAGGGTGAGGGGGAGAAAGAAACATAAATGATAAGAGAGAATCATTGATCGGCTGCCTCATGCACGTCCCTATTGGGGATTGAGCCCGCAACCCAGGCATGGGGTCCTTAACTGTAATGGAAGGGAGGACCCTTCAGTCTGAAGGCCTTAGCTCTATCCGCTGAGACAAAACAGCTAGAGCGCAAAACTATTTTTTGAAAAAGGCAAAGAAATGATAAACAGGAGAATAGATAGGGGTGGCTATGTTTGGAGAGGAACACACAGGGGGCTCTTAGGTATTCATAAATGTTTGCTTTTTTAAAACTGGGTATTGAATTTACAGGTGATCCTTTTCCTATTTTTGAAACTTTACATATGCATTAGATATTCCCTATTATATATATTATAAATCTCTCTCTCTCTCTCTCTCTCTCTCTCTCTCTCTCTCTCTGTGTGTGTGTGTGTGTGTGTGTGTGTGTGTGTGTGTGTGTGTGTGT
>JAAGEH010000480.1:2118836-2232142 GCA_011751065.1 Lasiurus cinereus
GTGTGTGTGTGTGTGTGTGTGTGTGTGTGTGTGTGTGTGTGTGTGTGCTGGAACAGTGCAATACTCAGAGCTAGAAATGCAACCACAAACTCTGGCTACCTGTATGGTGTCCAAAGGGTTAAGTTTGTTCCTCTGCCTGTGGGTGGGAGGGCAGGCAGCAGCTGGGGCACAGTGGGAGTCCCTGGCTCCAGCTGGCTTCAGCCAGGATCTGCCACGATCAAGCACCACGCCCAGGAACTGGCACCTGGGGGGTGCTGGGGGAGGTTATAGACAGGTGGCACCTGAAGCCCTCGGTGACCTGATACATATGATGGCCTGGGCCCAGTCAGATGGATGGTGCCTTCCTCTTGTCAGAATCCCTCCATCTGGTGAGGAAATGTCCTAGTGGCAGCTTGGAGCTGGTGAGAAGGGGAAGAGGGTCTGGGACTCAGGGTGGGGGTGGGGAAGGAACTGGGTGGGCCGGGCTCAGATACCAAGGGAGGCTGCTGGGATCAGCACCTGCTGAGAATGAGATTAGGTTTCCTGGGAAGAGCTCATCTATTTAATGTCCCCCAAAAGCTGTCTCCCTGTGGCTTTTCTCTGCTGGACAGATGGTGTCTGAGCTGCATCTTGGAGGGTGGGATCCTTGAGGGAGTGGTTGAGGTGGGGGTGGGCCTTGCTGCCTGCTTGGTCATGGGATTCCCTGCTTTCCACAATAATGATCAGTGCTAACTCTTTTTTATATATGCTTGGCACTACATCCCAAGTCCTTCACACAAATTATTCCCGTTTAGTTTTCAGCACCCAACTGCCTATAGTCTAGACCCATGGTTGGCAAACTGCGGCTCACAAGCCACATGTGGCTCTTCCACAAAAAACCCATGGCCTAGGCGAGTCTATTTTGAAGAAGTGGCATTAGAAAAAGTGTAAGTTTAAAAAATTTGGCTCTCGAAAGCCAGTTCCCGGGGAAAGGTTATAAACTCAACTGGTCGATCAGACCTAACAATGACAGTTCTCAGGGTGCCTTCAAAATAAATCTTCCCCTAAAAAAATGAAAGAAAAAAAAATTGGCTCTCAAAAGAAATTTCAATCATTGTACTACTGATATTTGGCTCTGTTGACTAATGAGTTTGCTGACCACTGGTCTAGACAGTAGATTTACATTTGAGTAAACTGAGGCTTGATAAAGTTAAAATCTTACCCAAAGTCAAACAAACCTAAATGCAGATAGTTGACTTCACAGCCCTCTCAGGAAACCATGACTGGCCATAACTTCCTCCCCCTTCTCATTAAATGGCAGCAAGCTCCTTCCAGTTGTTCAAGCCCAAAACCTGGGCTCCTCTTTTTTTTTCTATCTTACACCCCTTATCCAATCATCAGCAAATCCAGTTGGCCTGACCTTCAAATTATATCAAAGTTCTGATCACTGCTCACTACTTCTACCACACCTCCACCCTCATACAAACCACCATCACCTGCCCAGCTTCTTGTCGCTTGGCTTTGCCCTTGCTTGCGTAGTGAACTTTGCGTAGGGACTTTGGTTTGTTCACACTGTATGCCCAACATATAGCTCAGTGCCTAACACATGGCAGGCATTCAATAAATATTTGTTAATGAACAAATGAATGAATGACCAATATCTCTCTCAGGAAATGACTCAGATTCAAAGGGGAAGATCTGCCTTGGCTTTCACAGCAATCATGACCTTCGGTAGCTGCAAGGCAGTGTAGTCAATGTCCTTTACTATTATGAACTGTCCTGGGTGCATACATATGCCATCATCACTGAGTCATCCACTTGTGCCTGCATACATGGGCGCGCGCACACACACACACACACACACACGGACATGGAGCTGGAACAGGGCTGCTTCTGAGAAGAAATGAGCCCAGGGCACTAATTTTTAGGAAATTGTCCTCCACCTGTCCCGCACTATATTCACTTTGGTTTTATTCTCATGAATAAAGAGTCACTGGAGGGTTCTGAACTGACTTTTATTTTAGAAGGATCACCAGTTGCTAGGTGAATTTGAAGGGGGCAAGAACTGGGCTAGTTCCCCTGACAAATAAGAAACAGCAATGGTACATACTGAGGACTTTACTCAGCAGTTTCCACTGTCAAGATAGCACCTCAATAACTCCCTCAACAGTCCCGTGAGGTGGGTTCTAGCAATAACCACACTTTACAGAGAAGAAAACCCCTGAGGCTCCGAGCAGTAAAGTCATTTATCAAAGATTACACGGCAAAATGTCAGCATCCAAAGTCTGTCCTCTTCACACTTGAATAGGCTGCTCCAGCCAGCATCCATCCATAGTCTTTCTAGGCTCCAAAACCCAGTTCCAAGTTCACCTTTTCCAGGAAGCCTTCCCCAATGGGCTATCCTTTCTTTTGAGAACCTATCTAGAGGACCACCATTCACTGAGTGTTCCCTGGGTGCTGGGCACACTGCTAAATGTTTCACATAATGTATGATATTCCAATAACCTAAGGAGCCACATACCCTGATAATATCCATTCGTCACATGGAACAGTGGAGCTGAGAGAAGCAACATCACAGAGCAAATAAGCTATCTGCTGTCCTACTCACCTGGCACTGAGCCATCTTTTCATTACTTTCTTTTGATTTTCTTTTTTAATATATTTCACTTTTTAAAAAAACATATTTTTATTGATTTCGAGAGGAAGGGAGAGGGAGAGAGAGATAGAAACATAAATGATGAGAATCATTGACTAGCTGTCTCTTGCACGCCCCCAACTGGGGATTGATCTCACAACCTGAGCATGTGCCCTTGACCAGAATTGAACCTGGGACCCCTTCCACTGAGCCAAACCAGTTAGGGTGTATTTCACTTTTTTTTTTTTCTTTTCAGTCATTGGGTCAATGGGGATATTCACTAGATCATAGTGTGGTGGCTGCTCTGCTCTAAAATCTATCCTTTTGTCCTCTAGACCAGACTTTAAATGCCTTAACATCAAAGTCTACAAATAACATTTTGTTTGCCCATTCTACAGTGTTGGGCCTGAGCCTTGAACTTAAGGCAAATGAGATCAGAAGGATCGATCAGGAGTTCTTGCTGAGGTGTAGGAGAGGGATGGGGGCCCTCCTGTGAACCCACCTATTCCTCAAGTCTTGAGGACAGCTTTCTCCAGGAAAATGCACCTTCTAGCTCTTTAAGAGCAGAAGCACTGTTCCAACCAAGACCCTGTGGAGAGGTGAAATACCCGCACCCCAGCCTTGTTCCAGAGATGTGCAGAGTAGAAAGGAAGGGGCAATGACTTTCAGTTCCCGTTAATGTGTCTAGAAGCAGCAGCTGATTCAGCTAGATGATGTCACCTTCCCAAACCTCCTGACCAGCAGCTGAGATGGTAAAAGCAGGAAACGGGGATACTCAGCTGGCTAAGTCCAAACATGCCTCTGGCAAAGGCCAACAGTAATCCCAGGCTCTGGAGTATCCTCCTGCAGACAAGCAAAAAGTCCTCAGTTGGGAGGACTGTAGGTGTCCTTTAAGACTCACATTCCAAAACGTGTTCCCAACTCACCTTTTGCTAAGTAGCTTTCTGCATGTCCTGAGCTAACAATGCTTCATTTATTCCGAGGGCAGAACTGTGGAAAAAGCCTAGGTTTGGAGACAGATCAATCTGGGTCTGAATCCAGAATCTACCATGGACTCTGAGCATGGAACTTCATCTCTCTGAACATGTTTCCGCACTGGGAAAGAAAATGGGGCCAACAGACCAATTACCATATAGACCGGGTGGGAGAATTAAATGAGAAAATTCATACAGAGTCCCTGACATGGGATATGTCAAGCACTCTGTATGAAATGATAGTCACTATTATTCCCTTTGGATCTCTGTGAATGAGGTGTGAAAGATCATCTTCATCCATAACACAAAGGGATACAAAGGCCCCGACCGGGACCATGAGCATCAGTTGAGTATCTGTGTGGGTCCAAAGCTCAGATGAGCCAAGTTCAGTCTTGCCTTGCTTTTCTGTTTGTAAAATCTTTGCTTCAAATCTTCCCAGGCTGGCTCTTTCTCATGAATTTACTCTTAGGTCAAATGTCATCTCCTCAGAGAGGCGTTCCTTGACCTCCCTGTATAAAGTTGCTTCCCTAGACACTCCATCACTGTTTCATTTTCTTTACATCATTTAACCTTCTATCTGAAATCATCTTATTTGTTTCTCAGGCTAGCTGTCTCCCCCAGTAATATAAGAGTTCTATGAAAGTAGTGTCCTTAACTGTCTTATTCTTCACAGCAACCCTGACACTTAGCACAGGACCTGGCATGTAGTATATTCAATCAGCAGATGGGAATCCATGTACATGGAGGGCCAACTTAAGTTATACATGAATTTTCTACTGCAAGGGGGTCAAAACCCCTAATCCCCTGCATTTTTCAAGGAGCAACTGTAGCTGGTGCTCAATAAACATCTGCTAAATCACCAGAAGAATGCACATGGGATGGCCAAAGGCTAAACTGACAATGGCCCCCAAACTTACTCGTCTGCTCATTGTCAGTTCAAGGTCCTGGCTCCCATTTCAGGTACTGGCACTGCTATCTGGGAATCAGAGGACCGACAGGTGGCCAGGATGGGCATCCATACCTGGCAATGACTCATCTATTGGGATACCAGGACTCCCAAGGAAGACCTTGGAATCTTTCCCTGGCATTCGAGGCGACCACAAATCTGCTCCAGCCGACTTTTCTGGTTTTATTATCTAATAAGAGAGACCCTTCCACACATGCCTCATACTGACCTGCCACTGCTTACAGGTTTCTTCTTGAGAGTCTATCCAAGCCTGCACATCTCAGCTCTTGCAGACCTCCCCTCCCCCAGCTTGCGGGGAGCACTGGCCCCTCTTTACCCTGTCTCTGTGATTAAGTCCCAGCACAAATCTCACCTCTTCTATTAAATACTTCTCTTATTTGGCATTTAGCATTTATTGTTACCTTGAACAAAATCTCTTTTTATGTGTATTATCTTTTCTAATTCAATTGGAAATTTCTTGAGTGCAGAACTGGATCTTCAATGGTGATCTCTCAGTTAATAAATCTTCAGGGGGAAAGGCGCTCTTTGAAAAAGTTCTCTGCTGGACTGGCCCCTCCCTTTGGTAGACAAGGAGGAAGAGGAGATCATACTGTCTCAGTCCAGGAGCCCAGCTGATGAGGCAGTAAGGGAGCCAACAAATCTGGCACTATCACATGCAGCCTGGGACAATCCCCAAGTCATGTGTGTGACTGGGTTTTTGAGAAACCATCACTTTTAAGAATCTGGGCATAATTTAGTTATCAATCATAAAGAATAGTAGAAAGACATTGCTCAGTTCAAAGGGACTTGTGTGGTATCCATTTTTGTAAACTAATCTTAGTTCTGGTTCCTGTCCTGTTACCATACTCTCCTTTTACTTGACTCCCCCTAGATATTTTATCCTTTTGGTTCTATACTTTGGTTTATTCTATCATTCTGGAATTTTTCTAAGTTGTCTCCAATTCTTTGTAAGCAGAGTAAGGTTCCAATAAAAAAATAACAGTTGGTCCAGTTTTCTTTAAAACTTTACAATGGTGTACAAAAAATTATTTTCCAAGTGACTCTATAACAATTAAAGATAAATGACAAAAAATAATACATGTAAATCATTCATTCAAAAATAAGGCTGCCGAAACCGGTTTGGCTCTGTGGATAGAGCGTCAGCCTCGGGATTGAAAGGTCCCAGGTTTGATTCCAGTCAAGGGCATGTACCTTGCAGTGCATGGGATGATGCTCAACCAAATGAGCCACAACAACCAGGGCTCAATTGACTCACTTTTAAAAAATCTTAATAGCCGAAACCGGTTTGGCTCAGTGGATAGAGCGTCGGCCTAGGGACTGAAAGATCCTGGGTTCGATTCCGGTCAAGGGCATGTACATTGGTTGCGGGTACCTCCCCAGTATGGGATGTGCAGGAGGCGGCTGATCGATGTCTCTCCTCATCGATGTTTCTAACTCTCTATCCCTCTCTGTAAAAAATCAATAAAATATATTTTAAAAAAAATAAGGCAAAAAAAAAAACTGTCAATTTTTATTAGCATCTCTTCTCTGGGCCTCAGTTTTATCATGTGTAAATAAAAACAATGTCTTAGGTTTGTTAATTTGTTGATTCATTCATTCCAAAATCATTCACTGAATGTTTACTATCTGCAAGGAACAGTTCTAGACATTAAAGAAGAAATGATGAACAAACTAAAGTCCTTAATATTATGGAGTATATATCCTATTAGAAGAGACAAACAAAAACCAATTAAACAAAAACAAAACTTTAGACAGAGGTAGTGCTATGACAAAAATACAATAAGTTTGAAGACTAGAGAGTGATTTATAAGTGCAGCTACTTTAGACCAAAGGCCAAAGAGAACCTCTTAGAGGAAGAGACCTGTGAGTTAAGTCAACTAAAAGAACCAACAAGGCAAACACCAAGGGCAGAGCATTCTTGGCAGAGGAACAGCAACTACAAAGTCCCTCAGGCAGGGACAAGTATGCCAGGAACCAGAAATAGCAGGAGATCCCCAAGGCTTGAGTGCAAAAATGGAGGGGTAGAGGGAAAGAGGATGAAGAGGCTGCCAGTATCAGATCATGCAGGCCTGAGAGGCTTTGGTAAGAACTCTGGGTTTTATTCCAAATGGGTGGAGGATAGTAAGCAAGTTGTGATAAATTCTGATCTTGGTTTTTAAAAGATCATTTGCTGCAGTACTGAGGTAGAAGTGATTTTTAAAGATTGTTTTCCCCACTCCAAACTTCTTTTACGCTGTCAATCTACACTCCCTGGAACTGGGTGCCTGAGCAAGAAAGATGATGCAGCCTTTTCACCAGAGGGAGTCAAGGAACAGCTTCTGCTCTGGGCAGGATTAGGGAATGTGAGTCACCTGGTTCTGCAAGTGATGGAGGGAGTGGCCCAATCTGGGAGGGGTGGGAATCCCAGTTTGGAAAACATCCCTAAGCCACCTGTATTGTCTCTGCCTCCAGTGTGGAAGTTTCTGCCAATGACACAGTGCTCTGGAATGCTCCACAAACACACCCAATCTTCCGGTTACAGGGACACAGTTGCACTTTACATTCCTCCCAGGATTTAGCTCAAATCTAGCCTATAGGAAATGGTCGATAAAGTACTGCTGATTGATTAATGAAGAGAGGAACATTCTCACCCATTAAGCAAATATTAATGAGTACTATGCATACTATGTTAGTCTCCGGGGATACAAGCTGATTAAGATAGGTTTATTGACTTCACTGAGCTCAGAATTCAGCAGACAGACCAAAAACCACAGACAGTGACAATGCTGGATACCAGAGTAACAGCAACAACATCTACAAGGCCCTCCTTATTCTGAGGTAGAACATGTGGGCATTGGAGCCCAGAATGCTTGGGTTCAAATCACAACTTAAAAAAATATATATATATATTTCTTATTTACTTCCCTTTTCTCTATTTTGGGTTATCTTTTTCTCCCAAATCACAACTTCACCATTTACTAGCTGTGCATCTTTGAATAACTTCCTTATGCCTCACTATTCTCCTCTGTAAAATGATAATAATGAGTACCTACCTCAATGGTACTACTTGAGAATTCAATGAATTAACACATATGAAACACTTACATGTAAGTGCTCAATAAACACTAGCTATTATTAAAATTAACATCTGCACTAAGCTTGACATATATGATCTTACTTCATCCTTACAAAAACCCTATGAGGCAGGTATTATTACCTCCATTTTTCAGATAGGAGAACTGAGGGTCAAAAAAGGACAGGGATGTACCATAATCAAACAGCTGCTACGTGATGGAGCCTAGATTCAAACTCAGCTGACTTCAGAGTCCATAATTCCAATAATGAAATGATCCCATTAATCTTAAAAAGTCTCCATCATGGTACAGGGGCCCCCCATAAAGGGAGATGTGGTTATTATTCCATTACTCCTGAAGATCTTCCAATAGTAGGTGCTGTGAAGCCCAGATAAAAGACCTCTTTTACGCTGACAGAGTCTGATAAAAGTTCAAATGTACTAAACATACTGACGTGAGTGCCAACCCCAAGGCTTTGCTCTGGAGTTCCATGGCTTCCCATCACTGAGATTTTGAGTACTAATTTGGAACCACAACCAAGTAAATCAGACTCAGAAACTGCCCCCAGATGCCCAGACAGCTGCATGGATAGGCAGGCTGTTTCCTCAGAGTAGACTTCTTGTCTGGCCCTACATATCTCTCAGTTTCATTATTTAGCCACCAGCCTCATACTTGCACCTGTTGCTTGACTTAGTCCCAGGAGACCCCAAGTCTTAGACTTGGGCCTCCTCCTTGGACCCTATCCCAAAGGGCCATTTCTGAGTGATTCCTTGGGGACTTTCTTGATATACCAACCCCTAGGATTCCATGTGAATGTGAGTACTTTGAACAAAGAGAAAATCTTCTCCTTGAGTAGCAAATTGAGAGCAGGTAGAACAAGGGGTGGGTGTTCTTGTTCTGAATCAGAGGTAAGTGCAGGGTGAGACCCGCTGTGCCTCTTTTTATGTTTAAGTAGCACTGACCTTCTACAGCGGCTCACAGGTTGAGAACCACTAGCAGTGTTGCCTAAGACCATCAGAAAACACAGATACTTACAGTACAATTCATAACAGTAGCAAAATTACAGTTAAGAAGTAGCAACGAAAATAATTTTATGGTTGGGGGTCACCCCAACATAAGAAACTGTATTAAAGGGTCATAGCATTAGAAAGGCTGAGAACCATTGTCCTGTATGGATAATAACATCCAGGGGTTAGAAATTAATACTCATTTCTATTTGACATTTGAGTCACACTCAGAAGCCTGGTCTTACAGAATCTCCTCACAGAAGGCACCTGATGGCTTAATCAATGAATGACCAAACTTCATAGTGCGAGGAAAGGAAAGACCCAGCATTCAGTAAGCTTTTACTCTACATCAGGCACTATGCACAAACCATTCATTGTTATGAGTGTTGGTTCACTCAGTCACTAAACACAGCCATCAAGTGCTAGGCTTAATAATAGCTGGTAACAATAAGTGAGAGTGTCCATCCTCAATAAGCTCAGAGCACCTTGCTTAGTCTTTCTTCCAAAAATCCTGTGAAATAAATATTTCCCATTCATAGATGTCCAAGCTTAGAGAAGTTACTTGTCCAAACTCATGAGGCCAGATAAGTGAGAGAGCTAGGATATTACTTCCACTCAAAAAATGCTTGTTGGCCCTCACCGGTTTTGCTCCATGCATAGAGCATTGGCCTGCAGACCAAAGGGTCCTGAGTTTGATTCCAGTCAAGGGCATGTGCCTCAGTTGCAGGCTCCTCCCCAGCCCAGGCCCTGGTCAGGGTACGTACAGGAAGCAACCAATTGATTGTTTCTCTCATATCAATATTTCTGTCTGTCTTTCCTTCTCTCTTCCGTTCAATGGAAAAAAAATCAATGGAAAAATATCCTTGGGTGATGATTACAAAAAAAATGAATGAATGGCCAAGACCGGTTTGGCTCAGTGGATAGAGCGTCAGCCTTCGGACTGAAAGGTCCTGGGTTCGATTCCGGTCAGGGGCATGTACCTTGCTTGCGGGCACATCTCCAGTGTGGGGTGTGCAGGAGGCGGCTGATCGATGTCTCTCTCTCATCGATGTTTCTGACTTTCTATCCCTCTCCCTTTCTCTCTGTGAAAAATCAATAAAATATATTTTAAAAAATGAATGAATGAATGAATGAATGACAGAGCTATGGCTATGATTTCAGTCAAGAAATAGCAATAAGACCAAACATTTATAGTTCTCAAAGTGCTTTTTCATCTATCATCTCCTTGGGCTTCACAGCTCACTCATAAGGGAGGCAAGTCGGGTGTTATCTTTCTTCAGCAGATGAGGCAACAGGCAGAGCTTGGGCAAGAGCCTTAGGGCCACACAGTAAACAAGGACTGGGGCCATCCTGGAAAAACTCCAGAGTCCCCAAAACTTCTTGTTTAATCAAACACAGGCCAAGCACCAACTCTGTGCTAAGCATGCTCCTACACACTTTAAATACTCAATCCATTCTGTCAACAATTATGATTGAGCACCTTCTATATTCCAGATTCTGTGGTAGGATCTAGAGAGCTAGCAGAGAATAAAGCAAAGGAAGAATTCCCTGTTTATTGAAGGTACTTGGCAAAGATAAAAAGAAATATGCTGCCCCATTGCCAAATGCCTATTCTGCAACATTGGCCAAACCCTACAGTGTATAAAACATGACTTGGGGACCTTGTGGAGAAGGTTGAATCCGTCCTAAGCTTCAGCAATCTTAAGATCTCCAAGCTCTTACTTCAAAAGATACATAATCCGCATACTTTATCAGTCTAAAAGTTTGCTTTTAAAAAAAAAAAATTTACTTATTTGTATGAGAGAGAGAGAGAGAGAGAGAGAGAGAGAGAGAGAGAGAGAGAGAGAGGGGGAAATTGGTTTGTTGTTCCACATATTTATGCACTCATTGGTTGATTTTTGCATATGCCCTGACTGGGGATTTAACACACATTATGGTATCTGGTTGATGCTCTAATCAGCTGAGCTACCTGGCCAGTGTGCTCTTAAAAAGTAACTCTATTAGCAATGACAGCAAGTTGATTAACTGTGAAGGCAATATGATAAAAAACAACAATAGTAGGGTCATACTGAGCAGTAATTATTATATGCCAGCCTACATCTTAACAGTGATGGATTTCTCCCAGGGAGACAATGGAGAGGCAGGCATCAGAAATACTAGGAGCAGCTGCCGCCTGGAGGGCTGGTGCCTCCAGATCCCCCAACAGATTCTTCCTCAATCCACTGAGATGAGAAGGTAAGGTGGAAATTGTTAAGTATGCTCAAACTATGCCTAGGGAGTGTCTTCCATTCTGCTGAACCTCCAGGGAAGAAGTTTGTGACCTCTAGTTGCCATATACCAAGCTTTGAGGGAGAGACAGAAGGGAGGCTGTTGCAGAATGGTCTTTCCTCCCTGGGATGGTGTGGAGGAGCATACTAGGGAAGAAGCCTGATTGGTTCTTTACTCTCTTGGGCAAGAAGCCTGTACATGTGATATGGTGCATGTCCTTCCCATGGAGCCCCTTTGGGGGAATGTCAGGGCACCTTTTGGACTCAAGTAGCCTCAGAAAGGAGAGACTGGCACAACCCTAAACTGCAAGCTAAGCTAACAATTTCTAAGCATTGTAACTAACTAGGTCATCAGGTTCCTGAAGAAGCCAGCTGTGGCTGGGGGTTGGGGAGGGAAATTTTTCAGCCTACCAAGATCCCTACTTCCCTTCAGGCCCCACCCTCGCCGAAATCTGCACCTGCTCCCAAGTGGACCCCTCCCCCCAGCTGGGCCCAGCTGTCAACGGCTCCCAATGCTCCGCCCCAGACTTCCACAGGTCAAAACCCCAGAATGGGGGAGGTTGCTGTTGGGCAGGAGGCATCTTATTGCCACCTGAACTCTTCAGAAGGGAGCCATGGGAAGGAGTGGCCTCTCTTGGGGGCTATTTCTTGCTCTATTAGGACAAGAAAGCTGGCCCCCTTTGGGCCGCCCAGGGTACCTTCCTGGCATTGTTGCCACAGGTGGCAAGAGACAGGTGATGTTTACCCGGCTGAGGCCAGAATTGCCAAAAGGCTTCAATCAAGCTTTTGAATCTGCACCTGGCCCAGAGTCCCAAAATAACAACCAGGGCAGCCTACCTGATCTGCAGGTCGCAGGTGCCTCTGTCTGCTGAGCCCCGGCTGGCAAGGGATTCACTTTCCCAGGGGTTACTGGAGACCTAGTTGCATCCTTCTGGTGATGAGCCTCTCCCCCTTGGATCCACTTCTGCCATCAACCATCCCTATCCCTCTTCCCAGAGGCCTCCATCAGTTACTGCTCCCTTTTTCATAACCAGGTATGCTGACAATCTACACCCTTTTCAGCCAGTCTGTCTCCTCACTGTCTCCCAAATGCCTCATACACAATCCACATTCCAGATCTGTCTAGGTGGTCCTTACCTATTGAGCCCATCCTTGCCACATTCTTTTCACCTACTGAAAGTCTTCATAGTCCATCTTCTCATCTTCTTAACAGATAATAATAATGTCTTACATTGCTGAGCTTACTATACTATATGTCAGGCACTGTGCTCGGTGGGCTACAGAGTCACTCACTCACTCATTCAACAAATGTGTGTTGAGTATCTCCTATATGTCAAGCACTCTGCTAGTTGCTGGGAATGAGGGTAAAAATGAGACAAAGCCCCTACACTCTGGGAGTTCAGGTTTTACTGGAGCAGACAGACAGTAGACATGTAAACCTGGGTAGCCTCTGAAGAGGTGATATTTGAGTTGAGACCTAAATGGTAAGAACACATCCTTAATTAGAGCTAGGGGAGGAGTAATCTAGGCAGAAGAAACATATGAGAAAGAGATTACTGCTATTATCTTCATTTTCTAGATGAGGAAACTGAGGACTTAGTGTGAATTATACAAAGCCACACTGCTGAAAAAATTATTCAAGTCCCTAGTGACCTTTCCTCTTTCTGACATTCCACAACTGGCACAGAAGAGGGTCTGGGTTGGTGATGGAGTTGGTGAGGGAGAGGGTGCACACTGATGTTGCAGACTTAAGGGTGGAGGCCTCTAGGCCGAGTCATCAGCTGAGTAGCTTATGGTGGAAACAGGCTGGTTTGGCAGGGATCCAGGGCACCTGTAGGACGCAGCCAGTGGGTCTGTCCTCTTCTGATTTGGAGTCCACACCACAGATTTGGCACAGTTTGCCTGGAACCATTCATCGAGTGTTTTGGGTCTACTACTACTGCTTCAAATGAGTTTGTTTCCTTAGAGAAAGAGACATTTTTGTAGCCTAACCTGCATCTAATAACAACAACCCTTCATGTTCATTGAGACCTGGCTGAGTCCTTGCCCAACCCCAGGCCCTGTGCCAAATACTCAAAATGAAATAAGCCAGTCTGGGCCTGCAAAAAAGCTTTGATGCAGTGGCTTTAGCACCAGATATATCTCAGTACAAGATGTACAAGGTGTGCTATTGTAAATACATTATAGAGCCTCTTGAAGCTCTGGATTCCCCATCTTCACATTAGAACAGTATGAGGACCCAACAAGATGATTATGTCAAGGGCATAAACATAGCACCTGGCACAGAGCCAGCAGTCAACATAGACTCTGTTATTATTACTAAAAAACACTTTTGTGTTTCACTTTCTGGCTTAAGCCTCGCTTACTCTGGTAGATTGATATTACTAAGATTTATGAATGAAAATTTGAAGCTGATTTGCCTGGTGTTACGCCACCAACAAGAAATCAAGCTAAGTTTCAAATCGGAGTTGAATTTTATCTATGGGAGTATTGAAAGTGATCAATACAAACTAACTAGAATAAACCTTGCCTGGCATGTCCGGGAACTAAAATTGGTAATGTATACAGTCTGATGACAAAAGGACACCAGCCTGGCCCAAGGTGTGAGGCATAAAAACATACCATTGAGGCATGCTGCTCACTGCAGTATCCAGTGTCTCTAGCATTCAGCACATATAAAGCATTCATCAGTATTGGCTGATTTAATAAATGAAAAACTCTGAAGACATTTCTGAGCAATTAACTAGCCTTAGGGGAAGCAGACGACATCGATAACACCTACCTGCCTTACAAACGAGAACTCGGATTCTAAATCTGGCTCTGCCATTTACTGTGGAACAAGTAAATGTGCCTTAGTTTCCTCCCTGAACTGGGACTGACCACCTAACCTACCCCACTGTAAAATGGTGTATACAAAGAAGTCTGGTGAATTATAAGGTATTATCATGCACATAAAAAGCAATTATCACCAGACAATAAGGCTGTAAAGTATGAAGTCAAACACCTGGAGTTTGAATCCCAGGTCCTCCTGGGACTAGCCTATGAGGCCCTGAGCATGTCACTGTTCACTAAGCCTCAGTTTTCACAACCATAAAATGAAGATAACATTACCTACCTAGTTGATTTTTTAAGAATTAGAGATAGCCCTAGCTGGTTTGGCTCAGTGGATAGAGTGTCGGCCTGCGGACTGAAATGTCCCAGGTTGGATTCTGGTCAAGGGCATGTACCTTGGTTGCGGGCACATCTCCAGTCGGGGGTGTGCAAGAGGCAGCTGATCCACATCTCTCTCTCATCGATGTTTCTAGCTCTCTGTCCCTCTCCCTTTCTCTCTGTAAGAAATCAATAAAATATATTTTTAAAAAAAGAATTAGAGATAACATAGGCTTTGGAGTAAGACAGAACTGGTTTCAAAGACAGACTCTGCCTCCTGCTGAGTCCTTCCAAATCTGTGCCCTAGAATGATAAGATTTTGAGATAACATCACAGAGATGTTGTTGGTAAAGGCCTACCACACAGTGAGAACCGGATAAATATCCATGATCATCCTGACACTGGTACAATTCGAGTAGAGGGCACAATACAGTGTTTAAAACTGGGAGTTTGGAGGCTATCCTCCTAGGCTTTGTCACTTACTAACTGTGCTGACTTGCATAAGCTGCTTAACCTGTCTGTACCTCAGTTTCCTCATTTGTAAATGGGGATAATTATAGTACCAATTTCAGGGTGTTGTCTTGAGAATGGAATAAATTAATACATGTAAAGCATTTGAACAATGCTTGGCATAGAGTAAGCACTTGATAAATGTTAGGTGCTATTAATAGTGGTGTTAACAATAATATTAATCACCGAGTAGAATGAGAGGGAGAGACTGGGACATAAGCATCCCATGGAATACTTTGAGGTGAGTTCCTGGGCAACCGTTTCTGGGCAAGTTCTTAACCTCTGAGAGAAAAGCTTCTATGGAAAGGACCTGAGGCTGGAGGCTCCTGAGCAAAAAATCTCTGTCCCACTGACCAGGAGGCCAGCCTCTGGCGAGGCAAGTCAGGCTCCTTGGAAGGGACACTGTGTTCCCAGCCGCCTGACTCAGGGGAACAAAGGCACGTGTGTGGCCAGGGAGGAGGGAGGGCAATGTTTCCTTTTCAAGAGCAGAACAAAGGATCTGAGGCATAGTTGAGTGTGTTCCAATCCCCTCCCAAGCTATATCCCCCAGCCACAGATGATTGTCCAACAAGGTTTTCAACCTAGCTTCCTGAAAGGTGCTGGGGAGGAGGATGGGGTTGGGCAGGGGAGGGGGGCAGGCTCCACTTCACTCTATCCTCTGTCATCAATCTCCAAGAGGCAAGATTTATGTGTGACAAACCTCTAAGATCTCTCTTAGGAGTCTCTATCCTGTGCAAGAGGGGAGGGGGGTGGGAGAGGTGGGAGGGAGGGCACCTGGGGGAACTCAGGGTTAATGGATGACATGAGCCACTGCAAGTGACAGGCTAAATGTCTCTCTAGGGGAAGTCCAAGATTGGAACTGCTACTGAGTGAAGGAGCCATGGAGAGAACCAGGAGTTCTGACCAATCCCCCAGTTTGGGGCTGGGAGAAAGGTCTGATGCATTTCTAAATCTTTAAAGAATGATCAGAGGCTGGAGAGAGAAGCTGGGTGAAGGGTGAAGGGGAGGAAGCAAAGAAAGTAACTGACAAGAGGAAAGGGAGGGACAGATCCAAAAAAAGTAGTTTCTGGAAGGGGGGGAAGCCTTTAGGGACATAACTTTCCAGTTTCCATACTCTCGCCAGCAGGAATCTGGCTGCTGGGTTGAGACAGGAAGCAGTCCATGGAAGTCATGGCAATGGCATTTCCTGAAGAGCAAGAGAAAAACCTCTAGTTCCGAGGGGAGCTCTGGAGTCTGCCCAAAACGCCGGGTAGCTTAGAGCTAACTGTAAGGCTCCAGCTTGCCCTGAGAGTCTCATCAGGGTATGAAACCAAGTAGCAACGGTTCCAAAGATAGTTTCTTTCTACACAAAAACATTTGCAAAAATCAATATGTAGTAAATGGGAAGCCAGATGATGTGGTTGAGGAAGCCCTAAGATGCAGCTGCTGTTTGCTGCTGGCTGATCCTAATAGTCACTACTCTGAGAGCCTTAAGGCTTGAACTAATTCACTGCATCTTCAGAAAAAGGCACTACTACAACCATTCACAAGTCAAAAGACTTGCTCAAGGTCACGTAGCAAGTAAGTGGTCAAGTCCTGATTTGAAAGGCCCAACCCTGCATCTTCCTCCTGATGTAACTTCCGGCAAGCTGCTTCATGTTTCTCAGCCAGATTTCCCTCTGGCTCACCCCCCTGGGTGGCCATGACCATCAAAGAGACAAGGTGGATATGAAAGTGCTAAGCAGTAAAGTGCTACATAAATCTGGAGTATTATTAGTGTGGGATCAGTGATAAATTTCCCTAGATTGATACTGAGATTAGTTAACTTCTGCAGTTAAAACACTGCAGCTTCTATCCTAAAACATAACTAACGTGAAATATAATACCAGAGGAATCTGCCACAGGCGAAGGCCAATAAGAACCAGGATTCCTAGACTATCTACTTCAACCCTCCATCTTACAGATGAGGATAAAAATGAGACAAAGCCCCTACACTTGGGGCTGAAGTGACTTGGCCAAGGTGAGATAGTGAGTTGGAACAGATTGAGAGTACAATTGGGATAGACCAGGGCTTGTACTACATGGCACAGGAACCCTATGGTGGGTGCTTCTGCTCTGACAGGAACATTGTGAGGCATGTCTGCCCTGAGGATCACTATTGCATCCAAAAAAAAAAGGAGGCTGGATACTGAAGATTCTGTGAATAGGTCTCCGACATGAGTTCTATGGCAAAGAATAACTACATCACCAACATGTGCCAGGATCTATGCATCTTAGGCACATCTTATTAGGTCTTTGCCATGATCTTTTGAGGCAGGTATTATTTGTCCCAAGGCTCAGGAAATTCAAGGAGCTAGCCCAAGGTCATACAGCTAGGTGTGGGTGAGCTGGAACCTGCATCCAGACATGTGACAGTTATTCAGACAGAAATATTGTAGCAATGGAGGACGATTCAGGATACCACAACTGAAGAGAATGATCCCTGAAGAACATCTAACTCATTTAGTCCTCATTCTGTGATCTCTAAGTGGTTGAAAAATGTGGACCCATCAATATGCTATGTGTAAGCCTGGTCTTATTTTTCAGTCCCTTTTAACCACTTCCACTTCTACCTCCTGATCCAAGCCACTATTTTTTTCACCTGACAGTTGCACCAGCCTCTTCACTAGGCTCCCAGCGGCCATTCTTGAAGAATTCAGACCATTTCACCGCTGCTCCAAACCTCCTGGCCTCTCTCATTTAACCAAAGCTAAGTCCTCATCAAAGCCTGTAATGTCCCATGTGATCTGACCTCTGACTACCTCTCCCCCCTCAATCTCAACCATTCTCCACTGTCACCTCTTACCACCCGTCCCTCTGTTTCTTCTCTAGCTGCACTGACCTTCTTGCTTAACCTTGAACATGCCAAGCATACACACTCCTAAGCCCATTTTCTCTCCTTAGAACACTCTTTATACAGGTACCCACATTGTCCACTATTTCATCTTCTTCAGGTGTTGGCTCAAATACTAACTTTTGGTGATGACTTCCCTGACCACTCTTAAAATTGCAGCCCCACCTCCCTTGCTAGGGATGCCCTATGCCTCAACCTCTTTTGTTTTCTTCCTAGCACTTACTAACATCTAATATATGATATATATACATATATATGTAATTACATGTTTATTGTCTGTCTCTCCCCACTTGAATGTGAGCTCCACAAGGACAGAAAATTTGCTTTATTTAATGCTGTACCTCTGGTACCTAGGACAGCTGGCATACTGTAGGAGTTTGATAAATACTGTTTGAATCAATGAATAAATGATCAGGTAAAGGGCAGTTTCCATTACTATTATCTGGTTTAATACATATCTGTTTCTTCAGAAATTCAGTGGGCATCTCTTTCAGCCTAAGACCTCTATTCAGTGCTGAGGAAATAAGTATGGAAAAACAAGTATTGACTAGGATACTCAAAAAGCTTTTAAACCGAATAGAGATATGGTAAGTTTTAGAAATGTCTTCTTTACACTAATTTAAATTCTACCACTGTTATTTTCCTTTCATTAATGCAAGTTCTGCTGGGTACTATACTGATTAAAAAAAAAAAAAGGCTTAGCCCCTCTTCTTTCAGATATTTGAAACTGGTGATCATATTCTCCTGGGTCTTCTCTTCCCCAGGCTAAACAAAAAGACCCAGTGGGATTGTGTGACTCGAGTCTGCCAACTGAGAATAGGGAAGGCAGACTGCGGCTGGAGGAACAGAAAAGAAGCAGATCCAGGAGCAGAGTGACTTCTTCAAAGAAAAGAGATGGAGTCCTTAGGGAAGACCTCATGGAATTAGGTTGGAGGTTGGGGCTAGGGACAAGACCCTGCTAATTAATGTAGTAGGAGATTATGTTGCTGTAGAAGAGCAGCTCACCGGGAATTCCTCCTAAATTACCATGCTAAACCCAGAAAAAAACAGCTACTGAAAGAAAGGCCATAAAGAAAGGCTGAGGGTGCTGGAAAAGCCAAGGCTGCTGGGCATAGAAGAGGACACACAAGCCCACTGGCCTCGGGACAGATACCTGTTTGGGAAGAGACAGCTAACAACTGCTTCTTCCTGTAGCCCAAACAAATCAGGTGACGGAGTGACGGGGTGACGGCCCACACAAAAGTCAAGAAAACCCTTTGGGTTCCGTTGGGGGTCCCTGAAAAAATACCTGGGCATTTTTATACCAGAAGTTGAAGGGCTCCTTAGGGCTAGTGGGGAAATTTGTGCTAGGAAGTCTAGAAAACCCTGTGATGGTGACAGAGTTTTAATAGCAACATCAAATGTATATCCAGAACTGGGTGCTTTGAGGGGGAGCCCCTGAAACACTTCTATCTCACTTTGGGACCTGAATGAGATTACTAAAAATTTCCACGTTTGGGGTTTCTAATGGGGTTTCCCCAAAACCACAGAGCTGCAACAGCTGCTGAGATCTGCAAAGGTCGCTGAGGTGTCTAACCAGACATCTATCTATACAGAAGAAGCCAGACCAGACAAGAAGAAACATAAAGTAGAAGACCACAGAGCCATGTAGACTGGAAAAGACAAAATTATGTATTCTCCCCCACTTCACTGCTCTCAACAATAGTGTTTCCATCTAGCTGTGGAGTTTCCCAAGGATAGCAATCCCAAAAGATCTTAGCCCACCAGGGTCCTCATACCATAACTATCCACATTCCCACTGGAAAGCCCCAGAAATACTCTGTCCCTCTAGGGAAGGTCACATTACATATACCATTTTGGATGAACATCTTAGGGGCTGACTTTGTTTCCTCAGAAATTCTGGGGGCAAAGTTCAGTCTTCTGAGGCAGGTAGACTATTCAGTCTTCTGAGGCAGGCAGTCTATTCAAAAGGGGTGCTCCCACCATACAATTAAGGCCCAGGAAGGGCCTTTGTTCTAGATTCTTTACTAGAGTCAAGCTACGGTAGGTGGCTATCATTATTCCATTTTACAGGGAGAGATGGATGAACAAGAGACAAACAGGTTCAGCATCTTGCTAGGTGACCCTAAGCAAGCAAGCAGTGGTATGGCTATGAGTCTGGAATTACAGTCCTTGGAGCATCCCCCACAATTAAGTAGACATACCTGGAGCAGGCCCTTCTTCCCACATGCACAATTCTTATCTATTGGTAGGGCCTGAGAGGTTATTAACAATGAAAACATTAACAAGAAGCCAACTCTGACTGGGCAAACTCCTGATACCCACTTGTGTTTACCAGTGCAAGAATCTGAGTCTACATACTTGCCTTTGGGAACCTGCTCCTGCCAATAAAGGCACTGTTCTTCCCACAGCTCCCTAAACAATGCCAAGATCACAGACCAGAGTGAGCACCTCCGAAGGCATGTTTTACTCAGCCCAACAGCATCTGACTTTCTGTGCTAGTCACTTTATTATTCCTTGGAGAACCTGATATGGATGGAAAGAGTTTTAGCCTTTGGAATCAGGCCAATCTATGTGTAACTTCTCATTCAGTCACTTAACTGGCTGTGGGACACCTGGGGCCAGTCACTTAGCTTCACAGGTAAACTGGGAATAAACCTACCTACCTTAAAGGTTATTGTGTGGAATATATAAAATAGCATGTCATTTCCATTAGGAAAGGTACCATGTCTGGTTTATGGCCAGCATCTAAAACAGTGTATGTTTCATAGTAGGTGCTCAATAAATTATAGCTGCACAAGCAAAAGACCTAAGACAATGCCTTGAACATAAGATAAACTCCATAAAGGCTCATTTCCTTTCCTTTTCCTGAAGGGATGTTAAATTTAGAGAATAACCAAGAATGAACCAACCCATAACTCCGACACTAATGAATCCCCCCTAGCCACATCCTCCTGGAAGGTTATAAGATGCCACTGTAGCAGCTAGTCTGTGCAGCTCAAACCAAATGGTACCTGAGAGGAAAGTGGGCAGATACCTTCTACCCAAAAGATCCTGTCACGCTAGCCAGTTTGGCTGAGTGGATAGAGCATCAACCTGCAAACTGAAGGGTCCTGAGTTCGATTCTGGTCAAGGGCACATGTCCGAGTTGTGGGTTCAATCCCCAGGAGGCAGCTGATCAATGAATCTTTCTCATCATTGATGTTTCTATCTGTCTTTCCCTCTCCCTTCCTCTCTGAAATCAATAAAAGTATATTAAAAAAAAAAAAAGATCCTGAGTCAATACCTTCTGGCCTCAGGAAAAATGCATGCCAGAAATAGTTCTGACATAACTGGCTCGTCTGCACATATCCCCTCTGCTCACCAAGAAGAAGAAGTATATGGTATGTTGTCCAACGGCTCTGATAATTCTTGAGCAGTGAGAAAAAATGTAATTTCAATTTAGTGGCTGTCTAATGAACTCGCCCAGTGCTGCTGTGTCTAAAACCTCTTTTCACATGCAACACTGATGAATGGCATCTCTGGCCCAGGTAGCCCTCTGCAGAGGCTGACTGGTAGACCAGGCAACTCTCCCAGATTGCCTTTTGTTAATAGCTGGCAACAACCCACCTGTTATTAGGACCACTGGCCAAAGACAACAGTCATGCAAAGTAGGCAAATGGCCCAAGTCTACCTAAGAGATGCCTCAGAGGGTGTGTCTGAATGAAGCTTTGGAATCCTGTCCCTCCTGTAATCAGCTGAACAAATATTTGCCCCCAAAGAGAATCAAAGCAGGAGGGAATGAGAGGTCACTGAACAAACCAACAGGAACTATTTAATCATTTATCCCCCCCAGGGAGTTCATTTACAGAATGGCTTTCAAGTCTGGTCAGCCTTAGCTCAAGAGAGCCTCTCCTTTACCTCTCCCAAGCCCACTCCAATTATCAGACCTCATTGACTTATTTCTTTGCCTTATACAAGTATTGGCAGTGGGAAGAGTTGATGAAGTTGCAAAGAAATGGGAAATAAGACAGGGGGTGGGGTGCCAGAGCTAACTCAGAGGTCTCCGCTCATTTATAAACTGAAGTGCCTGCCACGCCCTAGGCCCAGCCTATGGATAATTGCATTCTTGACATTCCTGAGTCCATGGTGCATGGCCCCTTCCATCTTAGTTTCTTCAATAGATGACTTATTTTGCACAGCCTACTCAATTTTAGGGGTATTCTGAAGGGACAGATTACCTCTCATAAGCCCTCTCCGCCCCTAGACAGGGAGATAGTAAGAAAATACGAGTGAGGTCACTGTAGAATAGTAAAAACTGCCTACAGTGACCACTGATACAGAATCTCTCACCACTGTCTCATCCTGACTTGGTGACAAGCAAAAGAATTCTCTCTCCTGGGAAAGCAATGAGGCATGACTCCTGGTCCCAACTACTACAGCAAACAAGTTGGTACCAGTCACCATGCTCACCTTAGCTCCAAGATTACAATACCCTGCAAGGCAAGGAGGGCTTGCCACATTTTTTAGTGGAAGAAATTGAAGCTCAAGGTAAACTGGTCTGTCCATTGTCACATAACTAGTTAAGAGACAGTGCTGGAACTCACACCCATGTCAGTTTGATTCTGAAGTCAGTCACTGAATCCTGATGTCGCATAAGCCCTACAGACACAGTTCTTGCTTTGCCAGCAAACAGTGCTCGGTGAAGAGGCCCCAGGGCCCTGGCCGGAAAGCAATAGGTAGAACAGCTGGAGCTCCCCAACCGACCCTAGGTAATAAAGTACAAAGTTCAGGCTTAATGTGTGACACAGCAAGAGCTCAGCAAACAGGCCAACCATGTAGAAAGTTGCACACTTTAGAGCAAATGACCAGAGGGGTGCAGCACAAACACAACTGGCCACTGCCCTACAATCAGGCAATCCTCAGCCATCCAAGCCAGTGGGAACTCTGCCTAGCCTTGCCTTTTTCTGAGAGAATATCAGGTATGCAAACTTTAAAATAAAAAGAAAATAGACTGACATCCCTGAGGGAGGTAAGAATGGAGGGGCTTATGGGTCACCGAGACTATCTTCGCTAGGCCTTATCCTCAGCACCCCTTTGGGTGGTGAGCCATTATGTCAGTGTGAGGGGAACACTAGACTAACTTCCCACTCTCAAATGAATAGGCTATGATTTCCTCCACGAGGAAACTGGAGCACAGGTATGAAAGCGTGGTCATGAGGGTGACCAGGATGAAAAATGCCTGGTCCTTCAAGAACTAGGTCATCTGTTTTTTAGAACTGATAACCTTTTGTAGTGCAGAGTCTAGTTCATGTCTCCTTAACAACATGTCCAGTAACCATCCAGCACAACAGGAAGTGATATGGGGAAACACTTATGAGATCTCCCTGAGCAGAGGCCAAGGAAAAGGGGACAGACACACAAGGGGCATGGTCCTTACCCAGCCTCCGTTCTCCTGGATCCAAGGCTCTAGGTGGTCATTCAGGTAAGTGGCCATCCAAGTTGCAATCCGACTCACCAATACCTGCATCTCCTTGTCCACACTCTCCACGCACAGTGCCCCACCGAACGAGAAAAAGGCCACAATGCGACCCCAGTTCACCCCATCCCGGAAGAGTTCATTCACTACTTGCTCAAAGCTCTGATACGCTGTCCCTGGGGTGATGTGGAGCTGGGATGTCAGGTCACTGAACGCCCGCCGGTACCTCAGTTCAAACTCATCGCCCGCCTCCCTCAGCGCTTGCTTCACCGCGGCCAGGGGAATCACCTCCCGGGCATCCAAGCTACTGCTGTGGCCAGTGGCTCCGTTCACCGCAGGGCTGTCCACCAGGTGCCAGGATGGGTTGCCATTGACGGCACTGGGGGTCTCCACCTCGGATTCAGTCCCTTCTGGGGCCTCAGTTCTGTTCTCTTCCACATCACCAAACTGACTCCAGCTGTATCCTTTCTGGGAAAGCTTGTAGGAGAGAAAGTCAACCACCAGTTCCCGGTTGCTCTGAGACATTTTTATAATAGGGATGGGCTCCACCAGTCCATTGTCCAAAACACCTGCTCACTACTCACTGAGTCTGGTCTCTAGTTAGTGGTGGCCTTCTGAGATCCACAGCCAAGATAAGGTTCTGAAGGGAGAGAAAGAGCTTCAGGGGGGGGGAGGGGGGAGGAGAAAAAAAAATAAATTAATTAATATGCAAGCCATTTAACCTACACCATCGCATTCCACCTCCAGAGACCAGAGCTGGTTTCTTTGCGGTTCTTGTGCCGGTCTGAGACTGGCTTCTCAGAGACTTCGCGTCAAATGGGAAGCAGCACCAGTAGTCTCTGAGCCATCAATCACCCCGGCCTGCCCCCTCCCCCCCGGCCCCCACCCCCCGGCCACCTCCGTCTCCCCGAAGCTGTCGGCCCCCCATCCCCACCCCCGCTCCACCTACGTTCAAACACGTCTCGGGCCAAAGGCAGGCAGGTGCAGTCCCCGGGCGAGCTTTTGTACCATGGGGTCCGGAGAGGAGGCGGCTGCCGGGATGCCGGTGCCGCAAGCGGCGGCCTCCCGGGCGGCTATAGCAGGGCACCACCAGCCGCGGCTGCAGGGACCCGCGACCCTGCCGGCTGCGAGTCCCGCGGGCGACACAGGAATTACGAAGCTCAGGAACCGGCCGCCTCGCTCGCTTCCTCCTCCATCGCCCAGAATGAGGGCGGCCTCCTGCCACCGGCAGTCCAGCCCCCTCGCTCTAGCTCGCTCCTCCGCTCTCTGCCTCCTACTGGGAGCCAGGAGAACTCTCCCAAAGGTGGCTGGCGTGGGCTGCAGGGTGGTTTGTTTTTTTTTAATTTTTTTTTTTTTTTGGTGGTGGTGGTGGTGGTGGTGTTTCTATTTAAGTACCGACACCCCGGGTGAGGCTTCCGACACCCTGAGAGGACTTCTCAGCGGGGCTCAGGGCTTCCCAGACGGGCAGCAGAGGGGAGGGAGAACTGCCTGGCGTCTGAGGTCTGACTTCGGAGGAAACGCCATCCCGGGGCCTCTCCGGGAGGCTGAGGGCCGGGGACCCCCCAGGAACGCCGCTGGTGTTCTCTGAATTCCCCACAGGCCCTGGGCGCGGCGGTGGCGGTAGGGGATTGCCGGCTCCTCCATTTCCCGCACGGACACAATGGCCGCCGGCGCCCCGCACAAAGACCGGGTGAGGGTGAGGGTGAGGAGGCGCCGGGCCTCCCGGGCGGGGAGAAGGGTCGAGGCCTGCTCGCGGACCCGACAGCGGAGACCACGTTTCCCCGGAGCCAGGCTCCCGGCGGCTTCCCGGCGCCCCCGGGAGGGCTTGGGGGCTGGGGAAGGCACCTCTCCGGAGCTGAGGTGGGTGGGCTGCGGCCTCGCGGCTCCTCCCGCGCCCGAGGCCCGGTACCCGCGGGGGCCACCGCCCAGTTGCTAGGCAACCGCTCTCCCTCAGGGCCGCCCCCTAGACCTTTCTGGGAGAAGGGGGTCTCGTCCCCGGCGGCCCGCCCCTACAACCAATCAGAGAGCCCAGTCGGCACGGAAGCGGGACGGCGAGGGCTCCCATTGGGCGCAGCGCCTGCCACACACAGGGGAGGCGGTGCTCTCACCTGTGAGCCCCGCGAGCCGTGGGGGGCCACATTCCCCCTTGGTCGGCCAGGTCGTTTCCAGATGCGAGGGCTCCTGGCGGCCGAGTTCCGCGCCGCTGACCCGGGCCGGCCTACCTGGCTGATGGCTCCCTCTGTCTCTTCCGAACGAGCCGGCCTCAGTTTCCCCTGAAGAGACCGGGAGAACTTGCAAGCTCAGTCACTTCCGGTGCCGCGGCAGCGCGCGCGAGCCCGAGACGCAAAGGGAGTGCACGCCTTGAGGATTGGCGTCAAGACCTGGGAGAGAGCGCCCCCTTGTCGTAGATCTCGGGAACCAAGGACGGGGGGGGGGAAATCAACGTTTACATTCTTATTTCAATTGGTTCATTCATTTAGTCATTTTCATCTATCTGCCAGCTTATATATCGAAGACGCATTTCGTGTTTAGGATTCCAATTCCAGTTAGTCAAGTTACTCAACAACCATGTGCCTCAGTTTTCTTAACTGTGAAATGGGTGAAAATCAACCTCCCATCACTGAGTTGCTGAGGATTAAAATAATTGATGATTGTCCTGTCCCCCCCCCCCCCCCCCCCCCCACACACCGGTAGTTTAGTTGGTTAGATCATCGTCCTAATGCACCAAGGTTGGGAGTTGGCTGAAAGGTCAGAGCACATTCAAGGATCAATCAATGAATGCATAAGATAGTGGAACAATAAATCGAAGTGTTCTCTCTCTCTGTGTCTCTCTGTCTCTCTCTAATCAATAAATAAAAATAACAAATGAAAATTATTATTTGTAATGTCCGTAGAATAGTGTATGGCCCAGAGTATATGCTGCATGAATTCATTCATCAAATGTAGTATTGTTTGGGTTGCTCAAGAAAAAATTGGGAACAAGACAAGACACATCCCTGACCTTTTAAACCCTTTAGATAGAGACAGTAAACAACTAAGAAAATACACAAACGAGGTAATTTCAAATAGTGAAAAAAGTAAATCGGGGTATTGTAATAAAGAGGGTGAAGGGAGAGTTGCTACCTTAGACTGGGTGTTCAAGAATGTAAACACTGCCTAGTGAGGGAAAGAAGCATTTATTCAACAATTATTTATGTAGGGTGACTAGGGATGTCCTCTAGTGTAAATTTAATTGATTAAAAATTAGGTATACAGGCCGAAACCGGTTTGGCTCAGTGGATGGAGCGTTGGCCTGCGGACTGAAGGGTCCCAGGTTCGATTCTGGTTGGGGCATGTATCTTGGTTTCGGGCACATCCCCAGTGGCGGGGGGGTGCAGGAGGCGGCTGATTGATGTCTCTCTCATTGATGTTTATAGCTCTCTGTCCCTCTCCCTTCCTCTCTGTAAAAATATCAATAAAATATATTTTTAAAAAAATTAGGTATACAGGAAAATGAAATGTTAAAAATATACCAAGCACAGATTAAAAAGTAAGTCCTCTTCTCACCCTACTTTCCAATCCCTAGTTCCCCTTATAGAGGTTCACTCTTATCTCTGTAGTCTTTCAGAGATGGTCACTGTATTCACAAGAAAATCCTATATAATAAAGAAGTAATATGCAAATTGACCCCCACACCCTCACAAGATGGCTGCCCAAAGACCAGGCCAGCAAGGGGGTTAGTGAAGGATGACCAAATGACTGAACAAGCAGGCTGCGTGGGGTGACCAGGCTGGCAGAGGGGGGCAGTTACAGGCTACCAGGCCGACAGGGAGGTAGTAGGGGTTGACCAGGCCAGCAGGGGGCAGTTGAGGGTGATTAGGCTGGTGAGGGGGCAGTGAGGGGGGACCAGGCAGGTAGGCAGGTGAGCAATTAGGAGCCAGTGGTCCAGGATTGTGAGAGGTATGTTCAACTGCCAGTTTAGGCCTGATCCCAGTTGGACATCCCCTGAGGGGTCCAGTATTGGACAGGGTACAGGTTGTGGGTCCAGTATTGGACAGGGTACAGGCTGGGGGTCCAGTATTGGACAGGGTACAGGCTGGGCTGAGGGGACCCCCTCCCTGGTGCACAAATTTCATGCACCAGGCCTCTAGTTTATATATATAAATGTTTTACACAAATACTTCCACATCTTGTTTTTTCACTGAGCTCTATATTTTGGGTCTCCCTCAATTTTTTAAAGTTAACAACTTTATAAAGACATCATAATTTCCTTGCTCAATCCCCTATTTGGGAACATGTAGATAGTTTCCAATCTCTTTCTTCCCAAATAATGTTATACCTTATCCATTTGTTATTTTGCATACGTGGGAGTTTATCTGTTAGGTAAATTCCTGGAAATGGAATTATCAGCACATGAGTATATGGATTTGTTTTTGCTTTGTTTTAATCAATATTGGCAAGGCTATCTCCACAGCAGTGGTACCAGTTTGTCCTACCATCAATGAATGTGCCGATTTCCTCACATCCGGAACTACACAATGTGTTATGAAACCTTTTTATCTTTGCCAATAAGATAGATTAAAAACTATCCTAGCTGGTTTGGTTCATGGATAGAGCTTCGACCTGCAGACTGAAAGGTCCCTAGTTCAATTCCGGTCAAGGCACATGCCCAGGTTACAGGCTTGATCCCCAGTGGGGGGTGTGCAAGAGGCAGCCCATCAATGATTCTCATCACTGATGTTTCTATCTCTCTCTCCCTCTTACTTTCTCTGTGAAATCAGTAAAAATATATTTCAAAAATGATAAAAACCAAGATGCGCTTTTATTTATTTTTTATTTTTTTTAGTAAGAGTGAAATTGACTCATTTATGAGTCTTTTTTTTTTAGGGGATCTTGTTCTGGTGAATTCTTTGTTCATTCCATTTGCCTTTCAGTTGGTCTTTCTGTTGAACTTTTTTTCTTGATTATTTATAGACATTTTTTATCCTTTCTACATATAAGTTATAAATATTTTTCTAATTTGTTATTTACTAGGGGCCCACTGCATGAATTTGTGCACCTTGAAAGGAACTGTTGGCTGCAAGGCTGCAGTGGACACAGGTGTGTCTTGGCCCATCCTCCACACTCCTGCCCGGCCCTTCCTACCATGGTCCAAGCCCCAATCCCCTATCTGCTGGCAGCCCTGCTCCCGCCATGGCCACTCACTCCCAGGCACTGACGGCGCCTGCCCTGTTCACATCTGCTGATAGCGTGGAGCAATTGGGGCTGGCGCTAGCAGCAGGGGCAAGTGGCGGCTGCTGTCTCAATAATCCCCCAGGAGCAGGGGGAGGTGGAGAAGCCCTCAGGGGCGATCGGGCCTAGCAGCTGCCACTTGCCCCTGCTGACAGCACCGAGCAGTTGGGACTGGCACTGGGCACCGGCAGTGGGTGCGAGCGGCGCCTCCAGTACCAACTGCAGGTGTGAGTGGGGCTGGTGCCCTCAGTGGGAACAAGCGGTGGCTGATGCTCCAATCACTCCTCAAGAGCAGGGGGAAATGGAGAAGTCCTGAGGGGTGATGGGGGCTGACAGCCATGCTCATCCCCGCTGATGGCACCAGCAGTGGGTGCAAGTGGAGTTGGTACTGGCAGCAGGTGTGAGTGCCAGCAGGACCACAATCCGCGGGAGCAAAGAATTTTCTGTAACTACCAGAAGCTCATCCCAATGACAGCTGGTGCCCCACCTTGGTCTGGCGCCCCCACTCACCTGCTTCACCATTCAGCCATGTTCCATGCTCTGCCACCTGCTGCTGATGCCTACCATGTTATGTGTGTGCCCCCTGGTGGTCAGTGCAGGTCATAGTGACTGGTTGTTTGGTTGTTCTACCGTTCGGTTTATTTGAATATTAGGGTTATATATATATATAGATTACCAAGAAGAAATTTTTTCTTTTATGTATATTTTAATTTATTGGTGTTTTTTTTTTTTTTTTTTTGTGTGTGTGTGTGTGTGTGTGTGTGGCTTTCAGGCTCTGTATCATTCTTAGAAAGATTTTCTCTAGTTTGATATTATAAAAATAATTCTGTTTTCTTCTAGTTTTTATATTTTACATTTAAATCCTTGTTCCACCATAAATTCACTTTGGTGTGAGGCCAGCAATTCAAAATGTTTTTGCAAATAACTACCCTGTTATACTAACATTACCATATTTCCCCAATTATTTGAAATGTCTCCCTTATAATAAATTCCCAAGTTTATTTGGATCAATTTTTGAACTTTCTATTATGTTCCATGGGAAGGTTTTAAACTGGGGTAGGACATGATCTGCTTTTTTTTGAAAGGTTGGGGGGGGGGGAGAGAGAGAGAGAGAGAGAGAGAAACATTGATGTGAGAGAGACATGTTGATTGGCTGCTGCCTGCACAAGCCCCAACTAGGGCTGAGGATCAAACTTGCAATCCAGATATGAGCTCTTGACTGCAAATCGAAACCATTTAGCCATACTGCCTAGAGCTCTGCTTTTTTTCTCTTTTTTAAAATATATTTTTGGTTTAGGTAATATTCTCCACCTTCCCCAAATCCTAATTCTTGTAGTTTCATTAGTGTTGAACCAATGCTTTCTCATGTCTCAATTCTTTGTATATGCATTCTTTTCAGATGTATTAAACAAACAAAAAAACCCTTAAAAAATAAATATATTTTTATTTATTTCAGAGAGGAAGAGAGAGGGAGAGATAGAAACATCAGTGATGAAGAGAGAATAATTGACCTGCTGCCTTCTGCACACCCTCTACTGGGGATCAAGCCTGCAACCCAGGCATGTGACCTTGACTGGAATTGAACCCAGAACCCTTCAGTACACAGACTGATGCTCTATCCACTGAGCAAAACTGGGTTTTGGTCTCTACAGCTGGCTTTCTTGGGTTCAGAAACCCAAGAAACACTGTATATGGCTGTGTCATATACAGTGTGTGACTATGGAGGTGTTGTCTTCTCTTTCTGGGCTTCAATTTCCTCCAACTATAAAATGGGAATGATAACATTTTCTACCCTAGGGTTATTATGAATATGAAATGAATTAATATGTGTAAAGTACTTCAAACAGTGCCTGGCATATAATAAATGCCAGATGTTATATTACTTATATGGACCCATGGGAAAAGTGGAGCATTGTTTTGCATATATTTTAAAACATAATGGTTTCATACTGCATTTATATCAGCAATTTTCAACTGGTGTGTCACAAGAATATTTAAGATGATACTTAACTATTTAGTCAGGGGCTCTGACCTCTTTTCCCTAAGATTGTCAAATAAAAAATATGACAACAGCAACACAACAATAGTCATCCAGTGTGTGAACAAATCAAAATTATACCTATTTTTTTGACAAAAAAAATATTTTTTGGTGTGCCACAGAATTTTAGTAATTAGTTTCTGCATGCTATGAATGAAGAAGATTGAAATTTGCTGATTTATATCAATCATTAATTTGTTTTTTAATTTTAATTTTTTAATTGATTTTAGAGAGGAAGGGAGAGAGAGAAATAGAAACATCAATGATGAGAGAGAATCATTAATCAGCTGCTTCCTGCACACCCCATACTGAGGATCGAGCCCGCAACCAAGGCATGTGCCCTTGACTGGAATTGAACCTGGGACCCTTCAGTCTGCAAGCTGATGCTCTGAGCCAAAGCAGCTAGGGTAGTAATTTGTTTTTTAACTCAAAAATCTATCTCAAGAAACTCCTTGTTAGTCCAGATCTATGGGACTCTTTTTGAATGGATGCTTAGCTAAGTATTCTATTCTATAGTTAGGTTATTGAAATAACCCCCTGTGTATGGACATTTAGGTGGTTTCCAATTTCTCATAACTACTATGCAACAAGCTACTAATTGATTTCAAATTATTTCCCTATTTCCAATTTTGTTCCCTTCCTTCTGTTTTCACTACAGCAACTAGAGTTATTTCATTAAAAGCAGAGGGTAAATAAATGCTTGAAACCCTTCTAGGACTCTGACTTCATTCAGAGTAAAAATTAAAGTCCTTATTTTACACACACACACACACACACACACACACACAATATATTGTTGACTAATGAGTTTGCCGACCACTGACCTAGACTCTCGATTCCAATAATTATAGGCTGTTGTTGTTCCTTGTGATTAAGCCCCTATCCCAGTGGTCGGCAAACTCATTAGTCAACAGAGCAGCAAACCGTGGGTTCTAATCCTTTGTTACATGTGTTGGAAGTATTCCTCCCCTAGTCTTGTTTGCTTGTTTTTCTTTTGTCAAAGAGAATTTTAAAATTTTGGTTTGGTTGGTCTTTTCTTTTGTTTTAATTATTTCCTATTTTAAAAATATCCTTAGGGTTTTAATTCATTTGAAATTTGTTTTTGTAACTGGTACAAAATAAAAGTCTAACATAATATTTTCCCCAAATGAAAAACAAATGTCCCAGCTCCATTATTTGTTTGTCTCTGATTTCAATTCTACGCAGCATTTACTAAATTCTGATATACGTGGGTCTTTTTCTATACACTTAAACTCTTCTACTGTTTAACAAATTTCTCTATGGCAATCCCCTACTTAAAAAAAACAAAAAAACTTAAAAAAATATGTTTTATTGATTTTTCACAGAGATGAAGGGAAAGGGATAGAAAGCCAGAAACATCGATTGAGAGAGAGACATCAATCAGCCGCCTCCTGCATGCCCCCCACTGAGGATGTGCCCACAACCAATGTACATGCCCTTGCCCGGAATCGAACCTGGGACCTTTCAGTCCCCAGGCCGACACTCTATCCACTGAGCCAAACTGGTTTCGGCACAAAAAACTTTTGTATAAAAAAAAAAAAATTTGCAAACTGGACCAATGTGGCTCAGTGGTTGAACATCAACCTATGAACCAAGAGGTCACAGTTTGATTCCCCATCAGGGCATATGACCAGGTTGTGAGCTTTATCCCCAGTAGGGGGCGTGCAAGAGGCAGCTGATCCATGATTTTCTATCATCATTGATATTTCTATCACTCCCTTCCTCTCTGAAATCAGTTAAATATTATATATATATATACACATATATACATATATATACATATATATACAAAGACTTTTGTGGAAAATTGCAAACACATATTTGTATATGAGTATGTGTATGCATATATGTCACTCTGGTTCAAGAATTATCAATTTGTGGCTAATCTTGTTTCATTTATATTCCTATCTACCTTCCTCCCCTACATACTTTCAATTATTATTATTAATTCTCACCTGAGGATATTTTTACATTAATTTTTAGCGAGAGAGAGACAGAGAGAGAGAGAGAGAAAGAGAGAGAGAGAGAGAGGAAGAGAGGAGGAGTTTGAGAGAAAGACTTACTTCCATTGATTGCCTCCCACACGTGCTCCAAATGGGGTTGGTGATTGAGCCTGCCACTGAGGTATGTGCCCTTGACCAGAATTGAACCTGAGACCCTTCAGTTGTCGGGCCAACACTGTCTACTAAGCCAACCCCGTTAGGGCTCTCCCAATTATTTTGAAGTAAATTTAAGAGTCGTTTTATCCTTTCCATTTCTTTTTCTTTTTTAAAAAAAATATATTTTATTGATTTTTTACAAGAGAGGAAGGGAGAGAGATAGAAAGTCAGAAACATGGATGAGAGAGAGACATCGATCAGCCGCCTCCTGCACGCCCCACAGTGGAGATGTGCCTGCAAGCAAGGTACATGCCCCCAACCGGAATCGAACCCGGGACCTTTCAGTCTGCAGGCCGATGCTCTATCCACTGAGCCAAATCGGTTTCGGCTATCTTTTCCATTTCTATATGTATCTCTAAATATAAGAAGTACTAAAAAAACAACAAACCAAATTGAAACAAACAAAAAACCTTGCAGTTTATTTTTTGTTGGAGAAACTAGATCTTTTGTACTCATCTGGATTTGTTTAGTTTTGTTTATCCTCACCAGAGAATATTTTTTCCATTGATTTTTTTAAAGAGTGGGAGGGAGGGAGGGAGGAAGGAGGGGAGAGAGAAACATTGGTGTGAGAGAGATAAATCCATTGGTGATCTCCAGCACCAGCCTACTGGATGGGGATGGAATCTGCAACCCAGGTACCTCCCCTTAAAAAAAATAAAAAAAAATTATTTTTTCCAGAGTGGAAGGGAGAGGAAGAGAGGGAAACATCAATGATGATGAGAGAGAATCATTGATCGGCTGCCTCCTGCGCCCCACACTGGGGATGGAGCAGGCAACCTGGGCAGGTCCCTGACAGGAATCCAGAATCAAACCCTGACCTATTGGTTCATAAGTAGACACTCAACAACTGATATACGCTGGCAGCGCTTGGTTCTTTCTTTAAGTAGATTTTTTTAGAGAGAGATGGAGAGGGAGAGAGAAACAGACGTGTAACCAAGTGAGCCATACCAGTAGGGCCAACATGTTTAATTAAAATCCTCCCTCCTCCACTTATTACGTGATTAGATAAGTATACTCAAGTTCCTTGAGTTCTTGTGGTTTTTCCTACAAAACAAGGATAACTACATTTGAGATGTAGTTATAATTAAAACTGAAAAACGAGGAACCCCACAAACCACTGTGTAACCCAGTAATAAATATCAGGGCGTGGACTGTATTAAGAATTTGAGGATCTCTTTCATTGTCAGAGAAACTGAGGGCGAATCTATGTTGCAGGCAGAGAATTCTATATTAAAATGAAGTGAATTCCTACGAATATCAGATACAATGCACAATTACAAGGAGAATAAAAATTATAATTTCCTTCCGTTAAAGTTTTGGGGAGGTCCAGGATGGGTGCTGTTTTGTTACCTAAATCGACTCCCCGTCTTTCCAGTTGGTACCACCTTCCCCAAAGAGTTTAGAGCTGAGCATTCTGGGCTTTGTAGTAAATCCTTATTAGAGCGGTCCCAATGGGCTCACGAAATCCTCTGAGACTACATTTCCCAGGAACCTTCCGGGCAGGTGGTTGCTCTTCCCTTATCCTGACTTCCGGCATTAAGCGATTTGTAGGACCAATCGGGAGGCTGGGATTGCCAAGTTCCGGCAGTCTGATTGGTGCATTCGGCTAGGGAGCATGGGTTCAAATTTTCAACGGCATTGAATAAATCCCGCGGCGGTTCTTGCGGGCGCTCCGCCGTTACAGCTGAGAAGAGGTGAGCCTTAGGGAGGAAAGGGAAGCAGCTGGGGCGCGGGGATGACTTTTCCTGATTTTCGAACGGCTGGAGGTTGCATGTAAGCCCCCAGTGCGGTCCGCGTTGCTAGGCCCGGGCTTCTGGAGGTTTTTGTTGTGGGGCGCCGTCCAGGCAGGGGCGGAGTGGGCGCCGGCCTTCCGGCCACCCTCTCTCTCTCTTCCTTACAGAATTTTCCCGGCAAGTCTGTCTGGGCTAACGGACTGTTATCTGGAAGTAGAGATGGAGGCCAACCGTGAGAAATAGGGGAAGAAGAAGGATTTGCGAGGAGAGGCTGTAGGCTAGTAGTAGTGGTAACAATGATTGGTATTTACACATGTGAAATAAGCATTTACTGGGCTAAGCACTCCGCGTGCGCTTTCTCATTTAATTTCCACATCAAGCCAAAGAAGTAAGTGTTATTTTTTCGCTTCGCCTTGTAGAGGAGGAAACTGAGGCCCGCAATCTAGACAATCTGGAGCCGCTCTCAAGAAGGGTGGCTTTTAAGGTGAAGGAAAATAGTTGTCACAGACAACTACGTTTCAAAACCAGATACTTGAGGTGGTTTGAGAACACACTTGAGGGAGAGTTTAATTGCACTTGGAGTTGTGTTTCTATTTGGGATTTTAAATTAATTCTGTTCTATCTATGTTTGTCCAGCCCTCCCCTTGGGATCTAACAACTAGGTAGTATTGCCTTTCTAATTTATTGTCCTAACCTAGGACATGTATAGGTAGGAGAGGACAGAAGTGTGAACTAGGCTATAATATCATAGGATTGGTTTGCCCCCTTTTTTCTTGATAATATGGTTTCTTTTTATCACATACCGTTTTCACAATTAAGAAGCAAGGATTTTCCCCCCAAATCAGTCCTGCTTAGGACAGTCCAGCATCTAAGTGGTACGGTTTTGTATTGTAAGTGCCCTGGCAATTTAGAGGTGAGGGAAATCAATGAAGCTTAAAAATGGGCAAGGGTGGCTTTGTGAAGCAGGTGGGACATAAACTGGCCCTTGATAAGCAAAGTTTGTGAGACAGAAACTAGAACAGTCTTGGTGCATAGACATCACCCACTTAATATCTATTGAACTGAATAGGCAGATGGGCATTATCTAAATTGACTATAAAGTTGCAGGTAGGAAAAAGTGGACTTAATCGATTAGGTTGGTAAATTTGTTTAAACTTTCCAATTATATAAATAAAGTAGAGTCACTTTGGCCTGTCTTTATTCCTAGCCCGAAAGTTAATTTACTCTACAGTTGCAATTAAACTTCCGCAGGAAAGGGGATTATGTGGGAAGGCCCTTCATTTCTTGTGTAGGAAGCCAGGGAAGTCCAGAGTTCTCCTGTATCCTCCATATTTTTTTTTCCTACAGCCTTTTTTGGGTCTCTTCCCTAATTCTGTTGAATTGCTGGGGAAGAAATTAGGAGAGATTCAAGTGCCCCTTAGCAGACTTGATTTTCTTTGTCATTGGTAAAGGTAGGAAGCAGAATTGATGACAGGGAGCAAATTTATGAATAGATCTGTGTTTGTAACAGGGACATAGAGATCGCAGCTCAAGGTACTTTGTGAAAAAGGTGTAGATAACTAGAAGGGGTTCTGCTTTTGTCTGTTTTGGAAGATAAACTTAATTAGGAGGACACTAAAGATTAGCGAGAAAGGTATAAATTTGTAGAAGCTTACTTTGGAAAAATTTTTAAAATATATTTTATTGATTTTTTACCGAGAGGAAGGGAGAGGGATATAGAGTTAGAAATATCAGTGAGAGAGAAACATCGATCAGCTGCCTCCTGCATGCCCCCTACTGGGAATGTGCCCGCAACCAAGGTACATACATCCCTTGAACAGAATCAAACTTGGGACCTTTCAGTCCGCAGGCAGATGCTCTATCCACTGAGCCAAACTTTCAGCTGGAAAATTTTTAAAAATGCTAGTTCTACTTTAAAAAAAGCTAGTAAAAGTGTTTTATATATATATATATTTTACAGAGAGGAAGAGAGAGGGATAGAGAGTCAGAAACATTGATGGGAGAGAATCATCAATCAGCTACCTCCTGGGATGTGCCCGAAACCGGTGAGGTACATGCCCTTGACTGGAATTGAACCTGGGACCCTTGAGTCTGCAGGCTGATGCTCTATCCACTGAGCCAAACCGGTTAGGGTGTGTTTTTTATATTTAAGTGTGCCTGCTATTTGTCCTATTTGAATAGGATAGAAGTGCATACTGCCACCCCTTGATATCAGTGTTCCTAAATTGCAGGTTTTGGAAAGGTTGCTTTAAAGTGGGAGTAGGGCCGAAACTGGTTTGGCTCAGTGGATAGAGCGTCGGTCTGCAGACTGAAAGGTCCCAGGTTCAATTCCGGTCAAGGGCATGTACCTTGGTTACGGGCACATCTCCAGTAGGGACGTGCAAGAGGCAACTGATCAATGTCTCTCTCATTGATGTTTCTAACTCTCTATCCCTCTCTCTTCCTCTCTGTAAAAAATCAATAAAATATATTAAAAAAAAAAGTGGGAGTAGGTTGTAGGTAATATGAAAGACACCAGGAGATAGCAAATATACCCCCCAAAAAATTTAAGAACACTTTTACACTGGCGGAACAACAGTCTGTTAAGAAGTTAGGTGTTTGGAGGTTCCATGCTATTTGGATCTTGGTTCTCAGAGAACTCTGTGGTTTTGAGAGTGGGTATCCTTGATCTTAGAGCTCTTTCCTGTTCTGTTAACTTTTTTTTACTATAGAGAACTTGAACCTGTTTCTCCATCTTTCTGCTTCTCCCAGGTTCTTGTTTCTTTTTCTTTATTATTTCTCTCTCAGGTTCTTGATAAGAAGTACTTGCTAGACTTCAAGATATCAGAAGAGAGGTGAAAGTATATTGCAACTTTGATTGGACTTACAGATTAAACCACAGGTATGGTTGTGTCTTCAGTGAATTACATTAAAAATAAGGGGAGCATTAGTATATTAGCTTCAAAAGTAAGTACGATTAATGTATCTTTATAAAATAACAGGTTTTGGAAGACAACTTATTTAATATTGGGAAAGCAAAAGAAAACAATATAACCCATTGTCCCATCTGATAAACTGTGGCTTACATTTGATAGATATTTTTCCCGTGTTTTTTGTGCCTATATTTGGTTTTAAAAAATTATTCACTGAAAACCTTTATTTCTTCCACCCCCCCCCCCAATTGATTAAGAACATTTTTTCATGCCATTAAAATTTGGTAAAACATATTTAATTGTTATATGTTATTCCTTTGGTACATAACACCAGATTGCCTCATAGGAAAATTATGCAGATTCACATACCAGTGACAGTATATATTCATACAGGCACAAATTTATATTTTAAAAATATGTAATACATTTACATTGTGCAAAAATCAAAATAATGTAAAAAGATTTATACTATTTAAAAATCTTCCGACCCTGTCACCTCATAGATGATCACTTTTTTAGGTTCTGCTTCCCAAACCTTTTGAAGGATATAACTCCCTACAAGATGGAGTGATTGAGAATTGATGAGGATTACAACCTGCAGCCCCATTGTAAATCCTTACAAATTCAGTTTCTTACTCTTGGAAGATCAGAACACTAACATTTTACAAAGATTTGTGTCATTGGGCCTAGAGGTTCTATTAGTTATGTAAGAGTGGATTATGATTTATAGAATCTATGGATAAATAAAGCAGACCTGAGTATAATTCTTCAAAGAGACTGATCTGAAACACAAGTTTGGAAGAAAAATGATAGAAAAACATTTGTTTGAGGTTTCTGGGCAGTGATGAATTAGAACAAGTGTCTCTGTGTCCTGTGCTGACTTCAGAGTGCTTGGACAGTGAGGGATTGCCATTGGATTTTAAATTGACCCAATTTTGGAAGCTTCATAGATCTATTTCTGTAAACAGATCCAATTTCAACACAGAAATTAGCAAACATAAATGTGGAAACACAAAGTCCATTAACTTCCTTCAGACTTAGTTTATGATTTATATTAACAGTTAAAATTGTACACTGGATTATGTTGCCATTTACTGACTCCTGCTGATCTCTTATGTACAAAAAAAAATGTAGGTGTTTTCTCCCTGGGTAAGATGAAAATAACTCAACTCTATTTAACTTGTATGTAATAGGATATATTATCCCTTGTGAAAGAAGGAGAGGGTGTCCCTGGGGAAATGGCACTGCCTGGGATAGGACCATCTTAACTAACTACATTCTAATGAAGTCTTAAGTTACTCTGTTTACTCTATATTTCCATTTGTTTAACTCATGATTTTTCCTGCAATAGAAATAGGCAAGACACAGCTGGAAAGTTGGATATTGAGGTTCTCAATTGAGAACATCTATCACACCAAAGTGTTTGTTTTACTTAGGAGCTGCTAGTTCACTATTTCAGCCTTGCTTAGAATGCACCCTTTTGACACTTCCTTCCACTCACTTCTGAACCTGCACCTTTTGTTTTATAGAACTTGTCAAGACTAGTTGTTTTTGTTTTAGAATGAAGAAAGGTAGATGGGAGGTAATAGAGGTTACTATCAGATGACTGTGGAAAAAGGTAGCATTGCTTCTTTTGCAGTCTTCCTCAATTGTATACCCTCCCTTTCCAATTTGTTTCCTCTTTCCATTTATCTCCTCCCCTAAAAAAAGTCGACATTCATCTTTACCTGGCAGAATTGTATTTTTTAGGTATTACTTCCACCAGGAAGCTTGCTCTGACCCTTCTTCTTTTTTTTAATATATATTTTTATTGATTTCAGAGAAGAAGGGAGAGAGAGGAAGATAGAAATATCAGTGATGAGAGAATCATTGATTGCCTGCTCCCTGCATGCCCCCCACTGGCAATTGAGCTCGCAATCTGGGCATGTGCCCTTGACCGGAATCGAACCTGAGACTCTTCAGTCCACAGGCTGATGCTCTATCCACTGAGCCAAACCAGTTAGGGCAGTAGGCAGTTTTAAAAGGAAACTAGTTCATAACATATTGGAGAGGCTTTTTTCTCTGTTGTAGAAGTTATTGGTCAAAAAGCTATTTTTTTTCACTTACAATGTTTCTAAATTTGCAGGAGTCTGAAGGTATGGTGGATTTAGATAATTTTGAAATGTGATGCTAATTCTTTTGCTTGGCAGCTTGATTTGTTTGGGGGAATGTGATTGACGCATGTGCCCCTCCCCCCCAGTGAGAAGTGTTGACAGAAATTCAATCTTGATTAAGGGGCACACGAAGGCATCCAGTTCCCACCATGTATGAGGCTCTCTCATTTGAACAGTTGGCTTTAACCCTGGCATTTTCCTCTAGGCTTTGTGTTCTTCAATTTTTGAAGGTTTTACATTCTAATATTTATTATTTATGGGAGAGGCAGTGTGGTGAAACTGGTATAACCCTTAGTTACTTTTGGCTTTGTTCATGTACTTGTGCTATCACCCTTTATTGAGGAGTCAGACTTCTCAGTGAATGTGCTTTTGCTTTTATTTATTTATTTTTTAAAATAAAATATATTGATTTTTTACAGAGAGGAAGGGAGAGGGATAGAGAGTCAGAAACATCTATGAGAGAGAGACATCGATCAGTGCCTCTTGCACACCTGAAACCAAGGTACATGCCCTTGACCAGAATTGAACCTGGGACCTTTCAGTCCGCAGACCAACGCTCTATCCACTGAGCCCAACCGGTTTCAGCAGTGTGTATTTGCTTTTAAAATTTCACCCAAATAACGATCGGCTGCTTCCTGCACACCCCTTATTGAGGATCAAGCCCACAACCCAACATGTGCCCTGAACAGAGAATGGAATGTGACCTCCTGGTTCATGGATTGACACTCAACCACTGAACCACACCAGTTGGACCCTTTGCCCCTTTTTAAATTGGATTGTGGTTGGTTTGTTTTTTGGTGTTGAAGTTTATAAGTTTTTTATAAATTTGGTATATTAAGCCCTTATCAGAACAGAATATGTTCTCTCACTCAGTGGATTGTCTTTCATTTTGTTGGTGGTTTCCTTTGCTGTACAAAACCTTTTTAGTTAGATGTAGTCCCATTTGTTTATTTTTTCTTCTGTTTCACTTGCCTAAGGAGATATATCAGAAAAAAATATTGTTACACGAAATGTCTGAAATTTTTAAGATGTGGGTTTATTTTTGTTCCATTGATCTATATGTCTGTTTTTATGCCAGTATTAGTTCTTATATAGTTTGATATTTGGTAGCATGATACCTGCATCATTTTTCTTCTTTCTTAAAATTCTTTTGTGGTTCCATATGAAATTTTAGAATATTCTAGTTTTGTGAAATATGTCATTGGTATCTTGATAGGAATTGTGTTGATCCTGTAGATTGCTTAGTATGGACATTTTAAAATTATATTAATTCTTCAGTGTCTTATAATTTTCTGAGTATAGATCCTTTACCTCCTTGGTTAAATTTACTACTCGATATTTTGTTTTGAAGCAATTTTGAATAGGATTGTTTTCTTAGTTTTCCTTTCTGATATTTCATTATTGGTGTATAACAATGCAACTGATTGCCCTGGCTCGCATTGCCCAGTGATTAGAGTATCAGCCTGTGCATTGAAGGGTGTTGAGTTCTATTCATGGTCAAGAGCATTTACCTGGGTTGCATGTTCTATCCCCCCACCCTGGTTGGGGTGAGTGCAGGAGACAACCTATTGATGTGTCTCTCTCACCTCTCTCTCTCTGTCTCTCTCTCTCTCTCTCTCACCTATCTCCCCTCCCACTCTGAAAATCAATGGAAAAATATATCATTGGGTAAAGATTAAAAAAAAAAAGCAACTGATTTTTAGATATTTTGTATCCTGTTACTTTACTGAATTCATTTATCAATTCTAATAGTTTTTGTGTGGAATCTTTAGAGCTCTCTGTACACAGTATCATGTCATCTGTAAATAATGACAACTTTACCTCTTCCTTTCCAGTTTGGATGACTTTTATCTCTTCTTGTATGATTGCTGTGGCTAGGACTTTGGTACTGTGTTGAATAAGAATAGTGAAAGCAGACATCCCTGTCTTGGTTCCAATTTTGAAGGAAACTTGTAGTTTTTGCCCATTCAGTATGATGTTGGCTATGGGTTTATCATATATGGCACTTATTACTTTAAAGTATGTTTTCTCTATTCCCACTTTGCTGAGAGTTTTTTTTTTATCATAAATGGATGTTGAATTTTATCAATTTTGCATCTATTGATAGGATCATGTGGTTTTAATTCTTCATTTTGTTGACATGGTATATCACATTAATCGATTTGTGATAGTGTACCAACCTTGCATTCCTGGAATAAATCCCACTTGATCATGATATCTGATCTTTTTAATGTACTGCTGGATTTGGTTTGCTAATATTTTAAGACTACCTCATTTTTGAAGAAATATTTATAAGAAAACCTTGCATCCTATCTAATAAAAGAGCAATATGCAAATTGACCATAACCCTGCCATGCCCACCAGCCATGCCCCACCAGCCAGTCAGAGCGAGTATGCAAATTAACCCAACCAAGCTGGCTATGGCCACAGAGAGAGCAGGAGGGAAGCTTGGGTTGTCCTTGGTAATGGAGGAAGCCAAGCTTTCCCCTGGCCCCTGGCCCCTGGCCCCTGGCCCCTGGCCTGCACTTAAGGCAACAAAGTTTCAATGGCTGTGAGAGCAGAAGGCTTTGCTCTGCTCCAGGCTACAAAGTTTCAGTTGTAGAAGAATATATTGTAGAAGAATAAATCCCAGATACCAGGGCCTCTGCTTGGGTCACTGGGGGGGTACGGCCGGCCTGCAAGCCACCACAGGCCCCTCACCCAAGCCACCCTACACCCCAAGGGAATACCCACCCTGATCCAGGACACCCTTCAGGGCAAACCAGCTGGCCCCCACCTGTGCACCAGGCCTCTATCTTATCTAATAAAAGAGTAATATGCAGATTGACCATCACTGCCACCACAAGATGGCCAGCAGGAGAGGGCAGTTAGGAGGACCAGGTCTTCAAGGGAGGGCAGTTGTGGGTGATCAGGCAGCAGGGGAGGGCAGTTGGGAGGGACCAGGCCTGCAAGAGAGGGCAGTTGGGGGTGATCAAGCTTGCAGGGGAGGGCAGTTAGGGGTGACCAGGCTGGCAGGGGAGTGGTTAGGGGGTGGTCAGGCTGGCAGGCAGAAGCAGTTAGGGGCAATCAGGAAGGCAGGCAGGTGAGCAGTTGGGAGCCAGCAGTCCTGGATTGTGAGGGGGCAGTCGGACATCCCTCAAGGGGTCCCAGATTAGAGAGGGAGCGGGCTGGGCTGAAGGACCCCCCCACCCGCCGTGCACGAATTTCGTGCACCGGGCCTCTAGTGTTACAATAATTCCAGATTTTGGAATCCTGTGGACCTGGTTTTAAAACTCAACACTGCTACACTGGTTGGTAATTGGAGTAGCTTCATTTCTCTTAGCCAGTTTCCTTATTTGTAAAATGATGATGATGATATGTACTTTATATATTGTTAATTCATTTAAATGAGATGACTTATATAAAGTGCCTGATAAGGTATTTGGCCTCTAGTAGACAGCAGTATTTGAAATTTATTCTTACTTATAAATGGTTTTGTCTCTTGCTCCTTGACATTTAACATTGATCTATACAAATATCTATTTTAAAATAAATATGAGCCGAGACCGGTTTGGCTCAGTGGATAGAGTGTCGGCCTGCAGACTGAAGGGTCCCAGGTTTGATTCCGGTTGGGGGCATGTACCTTGCTTGCAGGCACAACTTCAGTAGGAGGAGGCTGATCGATGTCTCTCTCTCATCAATGTTTCTGACTTTCTATCCCTCTCCCTTCCTCTCTGTAAAAAATCAATAAAATATATTAAATAAATTAATTAATTAATATGAAAGGTAGTGGGTGGTGCAATCGATAAAGACATGTCCTTTAGAGCCTATCTGGATTCAAATTATGGTTCTACTACTTCTTAGCTGTTTTGTGACCATGAATAAGTAGTAAATATCATTGACTCAGTTTCCACTTCCGTAAAATGAAGGTAATAGCAGTACCTACTTCATAGGGTAATTGTGAGGATTTAGTGACTTAATGTAAAACACTGCCAGCAGTGCCTGGCATGTCATAAATACTCAGTAATTAATAGCTATTATTATTTTTAGTTTTTTTCAAGTTTGCATATCTTTTTGTTAAGTCAATGTCCAGGACGAATTTAACTTTTATACAGAAACATAGCTAAAGAAAGAGAATATGTAACATTATTTGTATATGTGAAAGTTAGTAGCTAATTTATAGACCATGTAAATGGGAAGCATTATTTCAAAAAATCAAGAGTTTTAACAGTTATTGTTGGATTTAAGAATGCTTAATAAAAATTCCAGAAAACCCTAAAAACATATATTTAGGGGGAGATAAATCCTGCTTAATTAGTTTTTAAAAAAAATATATTTTATTGATTTTTTACAAAGAGGAAGGGAGAGGAATAGAGAGTTAGAAACATCGATCAGCTGCCTCTTGCACGACCCCTACTGGGGATGTGCCTGCAACCAAGGTACATGCCCTTGACTGGAATCGAACCTGGGACTTTTCAGTCCACAGACTGACAATCTATCCACTGAGCCAAATCGGTTTCAGCTTAATTAGCTTTTTAAACTGAAAAGTTATGCATTTATATAATAAAACCTATTCAGAGAGTATAAAAGTTCATATAATAGAAAGTCTTCTTCTGACCTCGAACTCCCACTCTCTTCCCAGACCCAAATAGTACTATTAACATTTTTGAGTCTCCTTCCACAACAATCTATTTGCAAAGGTATAAATGAGTAGATATTACCCTTTTCTCTCTTTTTCACATGAATAGGGGCATGCATTTCTGCATTTTGCTTTTTTCATTCAATAGCTCGTGGAGTTTATTCTGCACATATAATCACATAGTTTGTACAACAAATCTCTTATTGGTGGAATTTGAGTTTTCAGTGTTTTGGCTTTTTTGCACAATTCTGTAGTGAATATTCTAATACTTACATATATGCATAAATATATACCTGTAAGATAAATTTTTATGTTTGACAAGATCTTTCAAAAAGAAAAATGCAAATTGCTTTCCAAAGAGGTTAGCAATGTAGCTCCATAAGTAAAAAAGAGAAAAAGGGGTGTTATGGGGTTAAACTTGAATATTTTCCAGGTTGTTTTCAGCAGCGTGCTTTAGTGGAATGGTTTCTAAGAGGGTAAGTGGGGTTGCTGCAAAATTACATTCCTGCCTCTTCCCTCCCCCAACTTTAGTTGTCTTCATTACATTCCTGCCTGGGAAGTGTTCCCAGTGACCTGGGTTAGGCATTAAGATCATGGGAATCCAATATTTTCCCATGTCTTCAGCATGTTTGTTCACAAGAACAGGAAAACTTTCTCCTTGTAGAAGGGGAATTTTAACCACTGTCAGTCACGGGAATCTTTCAGTAAGGGTCCTTTGAATAGAAACCAAAGAGAAGAAAGTTATCAGTATGTCAAAGGCAGTGATAATGTTATGGTAATATATTTCATAGCACTGGAAATATCTTTTCATTTGTTTATGGGAAGTAGATAGGCAGAAAGGTAGATGAGTTGCCCGTTGGCCATATACATCTAGAAAATGCCAAAGATGGCTAGATTTCTGGACTTTTATGTTACTTGGTATTACTTTTTTTTTTAATATATTTTATTGATTTTTCACAGAGAGGAAGGGAGAGGGATAGAAAGTTAGAAACATTGATGAGAGAGACATCAATCAGCCGCCTCCTGCATGCCCCCTATTGGGGATGTGCCCGCAACCAATGTACATGCCCTTGCCCGGAATCGAACCTGGGACCCTTCAGTCTGTAGGCTGAAGCTCTATCCACTGAGCCAAACCGGTTTCGGCTGGTATTACTTTTGTCTGTTTGTGACAGAAAGTGCAATTCTAATGGCTTATACAAAAACATATTACTGTCTGAAAGGAAGGGAGTGGGAGAGAGAGATAGAAACATCCAATGATGAAAGAATCATTGACTGGCCACCTCCTGCATACCCCTCTGCTGGGGATCGATCCCCCAATATGGGCATGTGGCCTGACCAGGAATTGAACTGTGACTTCCTGGCTCATGCTCATAGGTCATTGCTTAACCAATGAGCCACACCGGCTGGATGGTTGCTGATATTTAATTATCAATGATCTGTAGCTCAGTGATATCAGAGCCAATGTCAGTTATACTCTTAGCCATCCACTCGTGTACATGATGGGTGTTACAGCTCTAACCATTATATCTGCTTTGAAGGCAAGAAGGAGGGTGAAAGAAAAGGGCAAGACCGGGGGTGTAGCTATGTCGGGAAAAATAAGAGTTTTCTTATGAATCTGTCAGCAGATTCTGACTTTTTTCTCATTGGCCAGAACTGTCCCATGGCTACTTCAAGCTCGGAAAGTGGCAGTCTAGGTCAGTGGTTTCCAACCTTTTGGATCTCCCGGACCACCAGTGGTCCATGGACCTTCCGTTGGCGACTGCTGCTCCAAAGGTTTCCTTAAACCAGCGGTCGCCAACCTTTTGGACCTCACAGATCACCAGTGGTCCGCAGAACACTGGTTGGTCAGTGCTGGTCTAGGTGACTACCATTATATTGTGCTTTCTACTGTTTTGATGATGTTCAGTTAAAAATACTTAACAATGGCTTAGGTTATGTTAATCTCTAATTTTCTTTATAGTTCATACTATATAATTTAAATATTGTATACTGTCTTACTTATTGAGAGTATAGGATTTCAGCTACTGTCTAGATTTTTAAATTCCTTTATGTTTGAGACTAGATCTATTTTTGTTTGTTTGTGTATTTTTGAGAAAGGAGCTTCGATATCACCAAAACCCACATCTTAAGTACTACTAAGAAATAGCTTATTGAGTTAAATTGAATACTGAAAGTAGAAATGAGTAAGAGTGAAAAAGTTAGAATGGGGATAATGAAGAATCTATTTAGGGCAAAAAGAAAACTATGGAGAATGGAACTACATAGAAATAAATATTGTACTACTTTCTATAAAAATATAAACCTTAACTACATTAACATGCTTCTCTAATTTCCAGGGTGAGAGGTAAGATTGATATGGAAAGAACATTTTACTGAAGTCAGGGACCCCAGTTGTAGATCTAAATCTGCTTTACATAACTGCACTATTGGGCAAGTCATTTAATCTCTTTGCCTTCAGCTTCCTTTTCTGGGACCGGGATAATAATTGCTGCTTTACAGATTGCTGAGAGTATTAGGAATAGTACATATTTAGTACTTAATGGCACCTGGCATATATAAGCACCTTTGGTAACTATTTTTAACATGATCATTAGTATTAATTGTTGGGTGATTTTGAAGGACCCCTTTTTGTATCAATTAATTCTTATCTATAAGAATTAAAAGTTTGATTCACAGCTTTTTTATCCACTTGTCTACTGATGGGCACTTGGGCTGGTTCCAGATCTTAGCTACTGTTGTCTAAGATGCCTCCCAATGAAAAAATATCATGTTTCTAAACTAAGTCCTTCAACTGAGGCATTATTATAAAGGTTATCTGTGGAGGTCTGAGTTCATACGAGACTATGGGAAAATGAAGTTTTCTACTGTATGGATCGATGTCAACATATAAACCAAATGTGTCAGAACAAATGTTTCTGAAGCACTGAAGTACCTTCTGAACTATCCCAGGTCAATGAGAGAAATTAATGAAATGCTGACCAAACCACTGAGCAGCAGTGAAATTGGGTGTAACTAATCTTATGATTTCTCTCAGAGTATACCTATAGTGGTAGAATATAGAGAAAAGTGACAGTTTGGGGAACTAGCACATCTCTCTGATAACGTAAGTGGGTATTACTTCTGAGGAACGTTTTACAGTATGTAGCAAAAAGCAGCAATTTCATTTTTAAGCATTTGTCTTAAGGGAGCAATTATGGATGTATACTGAAATTTAATTCCAAGGATATAGTACTATCTTTAAAGTGAAAATACTGGGAAAAGCCTGAACATAAGGAATAAGTAAATTATGGTATAGCCATCATTTGATCATATATCGATATTTATCAACATGGAAAATATGTCTATGAAACAGGCAAAATGTCAGTGATCCCATTTTTTACTTTTATTTATTTTTAAAAATATATTTTTACTAATTTCAGAGAGAAAGGGAATGGGAGAGAGAGCTAGACGCATCAGTGATTAGAGTCATTGACTGGTTACTTTCTGCATCCTCCACACCTGGGATTGAGCCTGTAACCTGGGTATGTGCCCTGACTGGGGATCCAGTTGTGACCTTCTGGTTCATAGGTTGATGCTCAACCACTGAATCACGCCAGGCGGCCAAGCTGATCTCATTTTTAAAAGTTAATATGTATGTATGTGATAGCAGAGAGAAGCTGGAATAGTTCTGCATTTTAGAATTTTTTTAAAAAAGCTTTTTTTGTGTTTAATTTTTATTAAAAAAAAAAAAACCTCTTTATTGTTGCTGAAACCAGTTTGGCTCAGTGGATAGAGCATCAGCTTGCGGACTGAAAGGTCCCAGGTTCAATTCCGGTCAAGGGCATGCACTTTGGTTGCGGGCACATCCCCAGTAGGGGGCGTGCAAGAGGCAGCTGATCGATGTCTCTCTCATCGATGTTTCTAACTCTCTATCTCTCTCCCTTCCTCTCTGTAAAAAATCAGTAAAAAAAAAAAAAAAATCTTTATTGTTGAGCCCTAGCTAGTTAGGTTCAGTGAATAGAGCATCAGCCTGCAGACCAAAGGGTCTCAGGTTTGATTGGTTGCAGGCTCCTCCCCTGCCCAGGCCCTGATCAGGGCAGGTGCAGGAGGCAACCAATTGATGTGTTTCTTTTACATTGATGTTTCTCTTTGTCTTTCCCTCTCTCTTCCACTCTCCCTAAAAATCAATGGAAAAATATTCTTGGGTGAGGATTAAAAACCCCACCCCCCAAAAAAATCTTTACATACATATATTACGTATGTCTCATTTCCCCCCCATTAACTCCCTCCAGGCCTTCTATTTTCCACCTTAGCCCTTTACCACCCTATTGTCTGTGTCCATGGATTATGCATATATTCATACAAGTTCTTAGGTTGATCTCTTTCTACCAACCCTCCCCCGCCTTTCCTCTGAGATTCTGCACTCTGTTCCATGCTCCCATGTTGCTAGATCTACTCAGAAGTAGTTCATCAGTTTATTTTGTTAGATTCCACATATGAGTGAGAGCATGTGATACTTGTCTTTCTCTGGCTTATTTTGCTTAGCACAATACCCTCTAGGTCCTTTCATGCTGTCTCAAAGGGTAAGAGATTCTTGTTTTTTGTTTTTTTTTTTACTGCTGCATAGTATTCCATGGCATAAATGTACCACAGCTATTTTTTATCTACTTGTTTACTGATGGGCATTTGGGCTGTTTCCAGATCTTAGCTATTGAAAATTGTGCAGCTATGAACATAGGAGTGCATACATTCTTTCTGATTAATTTCTAATTTCATTCCATTGTAATCTGAGAAGATGCTTCATATGATTTCAATCTTGAACTTGTAAAGACTTGTTTTATGTCTTAACATGTGGTCTATCTTTGTGAATAACTCATTGCACTTGAGAAGAATGTATATTCTGCAGCTTTGGGGTGAAATGTTCTATAAATGCCAATTAAATCTCTCTGATCCAGTGTGCCATTTTTTTTTGTCTGGAAGATCTAACCAGTGAAGTCAGTGGGGTGTTAAAGTACTCTACTATGACTATATTGTTGTTGATATTTTTCTTAAAGTCCTCTAGATGATTTTTATATATTTAGGTACTCCTATATTGTGTGTACATATGTTTACCAGAGTTATATCCTCTTGTTGGATCGATCCCTTTAGTATTATGTAGTGATCTTGTCTTTTATTATGGCCTTTTTTATCAAATAATTCTTTTTTTTTTTTTTAGTATGTTTTATTGATTTTTTTAACAGAGAGGAAGGGAGAGGGATAGAGAGTTAGAAACATCCATGAGAGAGAAACATCGATTAGCTGCCTCCTGCATGCCTCCTACTGGAGACATGCCCGCAACCAAGGTCCATGCCCTTGACCGGAATTGAACCTGGGACCTTTCAGCCTGCAGGCCGATGCTCTATCCACTCAGCCATACCACTTTCGGCTAAAATAATTCTTTATTGTAGTAAGTATTACATATGTCCTCCTTTTTCTTCCATTGACTCCCTTCAGTCCGCCCTCCCTTCTGCATGATAGCCTTCATTTTGAAGTCTACTTTGTCAGATATGAGTATTGCTTGCTACCCCAGCTTTTTTTTTTTTCCATTTTCATTTGCGTGGAAAATATTTTTTTCATCACTTCACTCTTGTCCTATGTGAATCTTCTAAGGTGGGTCTCTTATAGACAACATATAGTTGGGTTATGTTTTTGTTTTCAGTCAGCTACCCTGCTTTTTGATTGGAGCATTTAATCTATTTACATTTATGATTATTATAGGTACTTATTTATTACCATTTTCATTCTGTATGTTTCTATATTTTTTTCATTACTGTAGTCTCTTTAGCATTTCTTGCATTGCTGGTTTGGTAGTGAAAAATTCCATTAGCCTTTTTTTGTCTGGGAAATATATTACCATCTATCCTTTTCATAACCTTGAATACTTCATGCCATTCCCTTCTGGCCTGTAGAGTTTCCGATGAGAAATTAATTGACAGCCTTAAATTGTTTTTCTCTTGCTGCTTTTAAGATTCTCTATTTGTCATTAATTTTTGACATTTTAATTATGATGGTGTCTGGGCATGAACCTTTTTGGGTATTTTTTGCTGTGCCTCCTGTACTTGAGGTTAGGGAAGTCTGCCATTATTTCTTTAAACATGTCCTCTATCCCTTGCTCACTTTCTTCTTAGGCACACTTATTATATTTCATGTTGTTCCATAGCTCCCTTAAGCTGTCCTCCTGTTTTTAAATTTTTTCTTTTTGGTTCTCTGATTGAGTGATTTTTTTTCTACCCTGTCTTCTAATTCAGTGATCCAATCCTCAGCTTTCCCTAATAAATCTGTGTTCTTTATTAGTGCTATGTCATTTTTTTTTTCCTGCCTGATTGTCCCTAACCACTTTTGCCTGCCAGCTATGTCATTCTTTAGTGTTATCTTTTCTCATGCTGTTGAGCATCTTTGACATCATTATTCTGAATTCTAGGTCTGATAAATTTATTATCTCCATTTCATTTAGCTCTTCTTTTGGAGAATTCTGTTGTTCTTTCATTTCAGGCTTTCCCTCCCGCCCGCCCCCTCCCCGCTCCCCCCCCCCCCATTTTGGCTGCCTGTTTGGGTTTGTGACTGTGTATTAGGTAGATCTGCTAGGCCTCCCAGTCTCTAGTGCAGGACAGTGTTAAATGATGTTTCTGATTAATTAGATCAGGCAAAGACTCAAAGCCTACAGACTGATTGGATTCAGTCTTGAGTAGCCTCAGGAAATCATCCACAGGTGGAATGAGAGGTTTTCCAACATAGTGGGGCAATTGATTCTGCCTGGAGGCTAATTACTGTTCTTAGTCTCTTAATGGCCTCAGAAACTCCATAGGGTGGGGCAGGAGGTTTTCCATTAGGATGGGGCAACTGCCACCCCTCTAGGCAAAAACTGCCTGGATAGCCAAGGTCTGGCCGGAAAAGATGTCCTTCACAGTGTGAGGGACTGATTCAGCACAGGAACCTGGAGTGTCTGCCTTCTGAGCTCTAATCCCAGAGTCCCCAACCGTGGCTTCTGCTCATACAGCTCCAGTCTACTCTGCCCTCCCTCAGCCAGAGCTCAAAGTGAATTGTGCGTTGGCCTTTTAAGAGAGTGCCTACATTTCTAGCCATCTGTCCCTGACAGACAATAGCCCTTTTCACAGCAAGATGTTATGCCAGCACCTTTCTCAATTTTGGTTCTCTCTGCTGGGGACCCAGCTTGGTGTTTAGATCCCAGATGCTATTTTAGTTGTAATTCCAGTTTGGTCCTGGGAGTGTGTCAGTGTTACTTATTCCACCATCATTTTTTAAAAAATATTTTTTATTGATTTTTTACAGAGAGGAAGGAAGAGGGATAGAGAGTTAGAAACATCCATCAGCTGCCTCCTGCACGCCCCCTACTGGGGATGTGCCCGAAACCAAGGTACATGCCCTTGACTGGAATCGAACCTGGGACCCTTGAGTCCACAGGCCGACGCTCTATCCACTGAGCCAAACCGGTCAGGGCCCACCACCATTTTTAATTTCCTATATGTTTTTAAATCCCCACTCTATTTGTTTATTGATTGTAGGGAGGAAGGGAGAGAGAGAGAGAAACATCACTGGGAAAGGGAAACAACATCAATCTGTTGCCTCTTGTACAGGCCCTGACTGGGGATCGACCCAGCAACCTAGGTATGTGTCCTGACCAGGAATTGAACCTGCAACCTTTTATTGGATGATGCTTTACCCACCTGAACCACCTGGCCAAGAGTTATATACGTATTTTTAAGTGTTTTTCTTCAAGCGCAGGAACATTTTTATGAAAATAAGAAAACCTAAACTTGGCAAAACTGTATTGAGCTTTTACTATGTATGAGATACTGTTCTAAGCACTTTGATGGATGAGGCATACACAAATGAGTAAAATCCATCCTTATCTTCAGGAACTTATAGTCTACTAGGAGAGACATTTGTGTAGGTTATTAATATAAAATTGGAGGGTAAACAAAGCACTATAGTGTTGGAGAAACAACAGTTATGTACAATGGGTAGAAATTGGGAAATAATTTGTAGAGAATTGAATTGGACTTTGAATGATGAAGATTTTGGTTAGTAGGTATGAAATTTAATGTGTGCATTTCAGAAATTGGGTTGTGTGGGACAGAGAGAGAGAAAATTGGATTGGATTATTCAGGGCAGAAAGAGTAAATTGGGTGAGAAGACCATAGGTTGAGGGGAAAATAAAAAAATGAATGTAAAACAGCTAGCACAGTGGATGGCATGTTGTAGATACTCAAACTTGGCCATTTTCTAATTCTACCATATTTACCTCAAGGAGTATTTTCAGGTTACCAAAAATAACTTGATTTGATTTGAAAAATAAGACATGTGCAGCCGAAACGGGTTTGGCTCAGTCGATAGAGTGTTGGCCTGCGGACTGAAAGGTCCCAGGTTCGATTCCGGTCAAGGGCATGTACCTTGGTTGCTGGTACATCCCCTGTGGGGGGTGTGAAGGAGGCAGCTGATGGATGTCTCTCTCTCATTGATGTTTCTCTCTATCCCTCTTCCTTCCTTTCTGTAAAAAAAAAAAAAAAAAAGTGCAGTCAAGTTTTTGAAATGTTCTTTACTTATAAGTTGACCTGTTGAGAAAAGTGACACTAATATTGGAAAAACCTGCTCTTCTGTGCCAAGGTGGGGACAATGTCTTACTCCTATGATGCTCCCACGGACTTCATCAATTTTACATCTTTGAATGAGGAGGAAGACCCCCAAAACATAGATTCTTGGTTTGGTAAGTGTCTGCTTTCTCTGCTATTTTAAGGATTAGTGGCTTGCTTTGTTCTGAGGATCTTAAAAAAAGAAGGGGTTGAAAGAAAATAACTAAAATGTAAATTCCTGTCTGCATCAAGATACTTTGTCATCCATGATATGAGAGAAATAATTCAAGTGCCCAGTATATTGGGAATGAACTATCAGTATAAGACAGTGTTATTTTGCAGTTAAGAATGACAAATAATTTAAACCTTAGGTATATATGGGAAAACCCAGAAATCCCTATTTTCTTAAAATATGATGAAGCAAAGTTGAGTGAAACTCTAGGTCTCAAAACCATGTCTATAGTGATGGCAGTCACGTAAAAATTTGCTCTACTTGTCACTGGACATCCTATCTAATAAAAGAATAATGTGCAAATTGACCATACTCCAGCTATACCCAGAAGCCAAACCCACCATCCAATCAGGAGCAAGTATGCAAATTAATCTAACCAAGATGGTTGTAGCCACAGAACGAGCAGGAGGCTTGGGTTTCCCCCTGGATAGAGGAAGCCAAGCTTTCTGCCTGCTCTGGCCTTTGCTTAAGGCTACAAAGTTTCAATTATAGAAGATAAATCCCAACAAAAATGGCTGTGGCCACAGAGTGAACACAGAAGGCTTGGGTTTCCCCAGCAATGGAGGAAGCCAAGTTCCTGGCCTACAAAGTTTCAATTGTAGAAGATAGATAAATCCCAGATACCAGGGCCTCCACTTGGGTTGCTGGGGGGCATGGCCAGCCTGCAAACCACCACAGGCCCCTGCAAACCACCACAGGCCACCCCACGCCCCAAGGGAACCCCCACCCTGATCCAAGACATCCTTCAGAGCAAACCAGCTGGCCCCCCACCCAGGCCTCTATCATGCATATTACCATTTTATTAGTATAGATTTGTCTCCCTCTTGCTAACCTAACCCTCCCCAATTTGTTTTTAAATGGGAAGGATTATGCTACTCAGAACCTAGTTCCTAAACAGAGATAAGATTGCCTGATACTGGGTCATGTGATGTGGCACAAACCCTGAACTAGGCCAATAATATACAAGGATGATTGTATATATATATTTAAATACATTTTATTGATTTTTACAGAGGAAGGGAGAAGAATAGAGAGTTAAAAACATTGATGAGAGAAACATTGATCAGCTGCCTCCTGCACACTCTCCACTGGGGATATGTCCGCAACCAAGGTACATGCCCTTGACCGGAATCAAACCTGGGACCCTTCAGTCCGCAGGCTGACACTCTTAACTACTGAGCCAAACCTGTTAGAGCAAGTATGATTATATTTTTATATTACTGTGGAGTAGTATAAGAGACCAGTGATGTGTCAGGGTAGTAGTTGCTGGGGTCTTTTCATTTTATTATTCGCATGTCCTTTTTACTCCTTATTAAGAGAAATCAATATTGATAGGAAAATGAGTCCATTAAAGCTGTACTTAGCACTGATAATGCAGAATCCAAATGTAAGGGCATAAGCCATTCTCCTGGGAAAGGACTTTAATGGTGTCTAATCCAGATCCCAAGAGGAGAGGTTTCTTTGAAGTGGTATGGGAAGAAAGATAGACAAGAGCACCAACTGCCTAACAGGGGTCTTTCCATGCCCTTGCTCTATGGAAATTCTGAGGAAATGGTTGGGTTGTCTGTTATCTCTTTTTCACAGTTTTTCTTTAAATCAAAAAAAGGAAATAGTACTAGTATAACAGTACTATTACATACTAGAGGCTCAGTGCTCTTGCTGGGGAGGGAGCCCTCGGGGGATGTCCTAAGCCATCAGTCGGACATTCTTAGCGCTGCCATGGAGATGGGAAAGGCTCACACCACTGCCTCTGTGCTCCTCTGTGGGAGTGCATTGACCACCAGGGGCAGCTTCTGTGTTGAGCATCTGCTCCCTGCTGGTCAGTGTGTATCATAGTGACCGGTCATTCTGCTGTTAGGTCGATTTGCAGATTAGCCTCTTATTATATAGGATAATTGGGAAGAAAATAATTAATCCCACTTTTTTTCAAAACCTTAGTTCTAATATATTGCTTTCTAATTTCCAAGTAATCACATCTTTTTACAGAATTGCGATCGTTTACATGCACCATGTTTTTTGCTGTGGCTCACCACAATCTTTTTTAAAAATTATTTTTAAAATATACTTTTATTGATTTCAGAGAGGAAGGGGAAGGGAGAGAGAGAAACATCAACGATGAGAGAGAATCATTGATTGCCTGCTTCCTGCACATTCCCTCCTGAGGATTGAGTCCACAACATGGGCATGTGCCCTTGACTGGAATTGAACCTTCAGTCTGCAGGCTGGCACTGTCTCCACTCAGCCAAACTGGCGAGGGCATTCTCACCACAATCTTGATACTTCTGTCAGTAAACTGGGGTAGAACAGGCGTTTCACTGCTTTGTGCTGACCTTTAGGTACAGCATAACATAAGACAAAATTACTGCATAAAGCCTAGTTCTCCTTTCTCACATGCTCCATAATCCCCTCTCACTATCCTAGGTGAGGAATAACCTCAATTCAGACATTGAGATGTCCCTTGTGAACTCTGCAGAGCTTGGTGGCTACCGTTTTCTTTAGAAGGAACATGATGTATTTAGGTGGTGGATAAGGCCAGTTCATGCTTATATTCTTAACTGTGAATCAAGCAAAGATAAGGAGCTGTTCACAGTGTAGTCTATACTTTTCTAAAATACATTGTTCACTGTTGCCAGTGTTTTAGTGATAGTTTTCCACTGTCTCTATGTGTACTCATTTTTTTTTTTAATCACTAGAATTTTGCTTGTACAGTACTTGTCAAATGAGTTAGAAGTATACTGGTTGGGGGCTTTAGGCCCCATTTTATGCATGGCTCTGACTTATTTTGCTTGTGTAGATAATTACATTCTTACTGTTTCACAGAAGAGAAGGCCAATTTGGAGAATAGATTTCCTGACATGACTCCTATGAGAAAAGCAAATCTTCCCCAAGCTATTGTGACACCTTTGAGACCAGGTAAGAGAAAATATTAGAAAAGAGCTTCTTTGCAGAATGGTGGCACAGTGTATTAGGAGCCTGAGTGTGCTGGAGGAATTACTTAAATGTTGTATCTCCCTTGTGTGTGTGTTTTTTTTTTGTTTTTGTTTTTTGCTGAAATGGGCTAATTTTTTTTATTGTGACTGTGAAATTAATGATGTGCTAAACTTTTAATTTTATTTAAAAAATTTTAAAAAATCTTTATTGTTCAGATTATTACAATTGTTCCTCTTTTTCCCCCCATAGCTCCCCTCAACCTGGTTCCTACCCCACTCTCTCCCCTTACCTCCCCTCATTGTCCTCATCCATAGGTGTATGATTTTGTTCAGTCTCTCCCCACACCCCGCTCACCGATTTCCCCCCAAGATTTGTCAGTCCAATCTCTTTCTATGCCCCTGATTCTATTATATTCACTAGTTTATTCTGTTCATCAGATTTTAGATTCATTTGTTGAGAGATATGTATTTGTTGTTCATAATTTTTATCTTTACCTTTTCCTTCTTCCTCTTCTTAAAGAATACCTTTCAGCATCCTATCTAAAAAAAGAGTCATGTGCAAATTGACCATCACTCCAACACACTGTGGACACAAGATGGCCGCCACAAGATGGCCAGCAGGGGAGGGCAGGTAGGGGTGATCAGGCCTGTAGGGGAAGGCAGTTAGGGGCAAACAGGCTGGCAGAGGAATAGTTAGTTAGGCATCAATCAGGCTGGCAGGGAAGTGGTTAGGGGTTGATCAGGCTGGCAGGCAGGTGAGCAGTTGGGAGCCAGCAATCCTGGATTGGGAGAAGGATGTCCAACTGCCCATTTAGGTCCTTGAGGGGTCCCAGAATGGAGAGGGTGCAGGATGGGCTGAGGAACACCCCCCACTCTGCACAAATTTCATGTACTCTACCTCTAGTTTCATATAATACTGGTTTGGTGGTGATGAACTCCTTTAGCTTTTTCTTATCTGTGAAGGTCTTTATCTGACCTTTAAGTTTGAATGATTGCTTTGCTAGGTAGAGTAATCTTGTTGTAGGTTCTTGCTATTCATTACTTTGAATATTTCTTGCCACTCCCATCTGGCTTGCATAGTTTCTGTTGATAAATCAGCTGACATATGTATGGTTACTCCCTTGTAATAACTAACTTTTTCTATTGCTGCTTTTAGTATTTTCTCTGTCTTTTGCTCTTAGCATTTTAATTATGATGTGTCTTGGTGTGGTCCTCTTTGGATTCCTTTTGTTTGGGGTTCTCTGTGCTTCCTGGACTTGATAGTCTTTCTTTCACCAGGTGGGGGAAGTTTTCAGTCATTATTTCTTCAAATAGGTTTTCAATATCTTGCTTTCTCTCTCTTCTGGCACCCTCATAATTCTGATGTTGGTACGCTTGAAGTTGTCCCAGAGGCTCCTTTACACTATCTTCATATTTTTGGGTTCTTTTTTTCTTTTTTCTTTTCCGGTTGAGTGTTTTTTGCTTCTTTGTATTTCATATGTTTGACTTGATTCTTGCGATCCTCTAGTCTGCTGCTGGATCTCTGTATATTATTTTTTATTTCAGTCAGTGTATGCTTAATTTCTAGTTGGTCCTTTTTCATATCCTCGAGGGTCTCACTAAATTTATCAGCCTTTTCTAGAAAATTCTTGAAAAACCTTATAACTGTGGTTTTGAACTCTATATCCAGTAGTTTGCTTTCCTCCATTTCTTTCATTTGTGACCTGTTTGTCTCCTCATTTTCGCTGCTTCCCTGAGTTGATAGAGTGGCTTTGTGTGCTAGGTGTCCTATAGGGCCCAGTGTCTCAGCCTCCCAGTTACCTGAGATGGACACTCCTGGTGCACCCCTTTGTGGGCTGTGTGCACAGTCTTGTTCTAGTTAAGCCTTGATTGTTGTTGATATCACTGGTAGGAATTAACCTCCAGGAATTGGCTATGAGGATCAGTTGTTTCTACGATGAGAGAACTTCTGTGCTGGAGACACCCTTTTGGGGCAGAACTTGCTTCAGTGGGGATTTAGTGTTCACTGAGTCTGCCCCCTGAGCGTGTCCCTTATGGATCTGAGAAGTTGTGATCTTGATAGTCCCATTCTGAGCACTGGATAAACTGGCTCTTGGATCTTCAAGGAGGTGCAAATTTAGTTCTGCCTGAGGCCACCCAGCAGGAACTATGGAGAGATATGCAGATTCTTCTTCTTTGTTTGGGGTTTGGAGGTGCCCAGATAAGGCCCAGCTGTGAAGCAATGCAAGCTGCTATGGGGCCTTGGGTCTTCTTTTGGATGTTCTGGGTCTCATTGACTCAGCTGCAGTTTGTTAAGTAAGTTTAGACTTCAAAGGACCAGGCCATTCATATGCAAAAGCCTCTGTGCTCAGTTTGGATGGGGCGGAATCTAAGGGGGGAGCAAACAGCAGTGGCTTCCCATCAGCCCTGCTGTAAGAAGCCTGTGGCTCTCAGTCTTCTTCGGTGATCACTGCTAGCACCTCTGAGAGAAAGCTGCCCTAGAGTTTTACCTGGTGCCAGACAGTCCAGTTTCTCTCCGTATGAGTCTGGCTCCCCAGAGTCTCGCCCAGAACTGGAGTTCGGAGCAGTTTAGAGCTTTTGTCTCCCTCCAGATTGAGAAAGCCAGCTCTCAGTTGCCAGCTCTCTCTGTGCACATGCCTCCGTACCTCTGCCTTCTGCAGCTCCTGAGTCTCAGTGTGCTTTTCTTTTTCCTTCGAGTTGTAGGATTTCCACTTTGCCAGCCTTGCTGTGGTTCTGATGTCCGTTTTGTCTTGTAGTTTTGAAATTGTTGTGCGAGGCAGCAGTTCAGGTATTTATCTATGCTGCTATCTTGGTGTCTTTCTCCATTGATTTTTTTTCTGTTGTGCTACACTTTAAAAAAAATAATCTCTTGGAACTTAAGATAACAGAAATTTTTTTGTCCAACTAGAATTTGATTGCCATATATATAATTATCTTCAATAGACAGTAATTAATGTACATATGCGTCTGGCTGATAAATAAACCAGTAGGAGAGAAGAACATACTGCTCTATGTTATACAAGAATTCTTTGAGTTGTCTGTCTGATTTTAAAAGATGATTTACATTTAAACTGGTGGTTACTAAATCTGTAGAATATAGTCTATTTGATCAGAACAAAAGAGGCATCTTTTAAGAGGTCACAAATCTGTGGGCAGTGCTCTGCCCACCCTCTACATCCTGTAGGCTGTATTAATTCCCCTCAATTCACAATAAAGTCTTGTGCTCATGTTTAAACTTCAAAAAGAAAAAAGTCAAATCATTGAAAATGACCTTTTTTTGAAGTCATAGCTATATTTAGATATAATTCACACATAGAATTCACCTGCTTAGAGTGTACATTTCCTGTTTTAAAAAATATTTTATTGATTTCAGAGAGGAAGAGGGCAAGAGAGCGAGAGAAACATCAATGATGCGAGAGGATCATTGATTGACTGCCTCCTGCACGCCTCATACTGGCAATCAAGGCTGCAACCCAGCCATGTGCCTTGACTGGGAATTGAACTGTGACCTCTAGGTTCTTAGGTTGACATTTAACCACTGAGCTGGGCTGTGTCATTTTTTTATAATATGTTCATAGAGTAGTGTGCCACCATCACTACTATCAATTTGTCATTGATTTTTCCCCCTATTTTTCTGTTTTCTATTTTATAGATTTCCATTCTGATCTTTAATATTTTCCTTCTACTTACTTTGGACTCACTATGCTCTTTTTGCTTTATTAAAAAAGTTAAAAAACAATATAAACTGATTTCAGAGAGCAAGGTAAAGAGATAAAAACATCAGTGATGAGAGAGAATCATTGATCGGCCATATCCTGCATGACCCTACTGGGAATGCATACCTGATCCAGAATGAAACCATGACCTCCTGGTTTATAGGTCAATGCTCATAGGGTGGGCTTTTTTTTTTTTTTTTTTTTTTAGTTTCTTAAGGTGGCAACTGAAGTCATTGATTTGAGATCTTTTTTCTTTTTTACTGTGTTTACTGCTATAAATTTCCCCCTAAGTACTGTTTTAGTGCAGCAATTTTCAACCTTTTTTATTTCATAGCACATATAAACTAATCACTAAAATTCTGCAACACAGTAAAAAGAATATTTTTGGCAGTCTGACATACAAAAAAGGATAGAATTTTGATTGGTTTACAAAAAAATCAACAACAAACAAACCATTTTTGCTCCAAAGTGACTTTTAAAGAAAACAGGTTCCTATCTATAAAAGTCTAGGCGACAATTCGACTGGCTGACCAGCTGACTGGCTGGTAGCTGTGATGCTCAATGACCACTAGGGGGCAGATGCTCAATGCACAGGCATGGAAACATAGAACAGACTAAATCTCAGAGGGAAGGGGGCAGGAGAGGAGCTGGAAGAGATTAACCAAATATCTTATATGCATGCTAGAGGCTTGGTTCACGTATTCGTGCACTGGTGTGATCCTTTGGCCTGGCCCGTGCCCTCTTGCAATCCAGGACCCCTTGGGGGATGTTGGAGTGCCAGTTGTGGCCCGATTTCTGTAGGCCAGCCCAAGGGACCCCACTGGTGCATGAATTCACACACCAGGCCTCTAGTATTCTCCTATATAATAGGTAATATGCAAATTGACCATCACGCCCTCACAAGATAGCTGTCTACGACCAGGCAGGCCATCAGGGAGCTTAGTGAGGGGTAACCCAACAACTGAACTGCAGGCTGCATGAGGTGACCGGGTTGGCAGGGAGGTTAGTGAGGGATGACCAAACAACTAAACAGCAGGCTGCGTGGGGGTCCCCTCCATCCTTCCTTCCACTCTAAAAAAAATAATGGGAAAAAATATCTTAAGGTGGAATTAACAAAAAATAAAAATAAATAAGATGTCATGAGGATGTGTTTGGAATTTTTTTTTTTTTTTGAGATGGTGCCTCAGGCCAGCAAATAGGCAGGACCCTGGCTACTTTTTAAAAAATTAATTAATTTATTTATTTTAAATATTTATTTTATTGATTTTTTACAGAGAGGAAGGCAGAGGGATAGAAAGTTAGAAACACTGATGAGAGAGAAACATCGATCAGCTGCCTCCTGCACACCCCCTATGGAGATGTGCCCACAACCAAGATACATGCTCTTGACTGGAATCGAACCTGGAACCCTTCAGTCTGCAGGCCGACGCTCTATCCACTGAGCCAAACCGGTTTCGGCTGGATACTTCATTTTTGACATATATTTCTTTTTTATTTTATTGACAGAGAAGAAGGGAGAGTGATAGAAAGTCAGAAACATGGATGAGAGAGAGACATCGATCAGCCGCCACCTGCATGCCCCACACTAGAGATGTGCCCGCAAGCAAAGTACATGCCCCCGACTGGAATCGAACCTGGGACCTTTCAGTCTGTAGGCCGATGCTCTATCCACTGAGCCAGACCGGTTTCGGCTGGATACTTTATTTTTGCTTCAACCCAAGTAGCTTTATAAATTGGTCTTCGGTACAAGATTTCACTAGAATTAAAGGTTCCGTTGCTTAATAGGGCTATATGTATACACACACACATAAAATTTTCAATCCAGAATTCTGTGTTAAGTCCTACATATACACGGTGGGGGGAAAGTGAGTTTACAGTTGTGAGTATGCAAAACACATTTTATTCTTGTATTATTAATTATTGTATTGTTTTCCACATGAACAACTGTAAGCCTACTTTTGCCCTACTGTGTATAACTTTTTTTTTTTTAATAAATTTTATTGATTTTTCACAGAGGGGAAGGGAGAGGGACAGAGGGCTAAAAACATGGATGAAAGAAAAACATTGATCAGCTGCCTCCTGCACACCTCCTACCGGGGATGTGCCCACAACCAAGGTACATGCCCTTGACCAAATTGAATCTGGGACCCTTCAGCCTGCAGGCAGATGCTCTATCCTCTGAGCCAAACTGGTTAGGGCTGTATATCTTATTTTTAACTTATTTTCTTGAGATTTGAGTACTGAGTAGTTTTGTTTGTTTTATTTTAACTTACTATTTTTAAAAAAATATATTTTATTCATTTTTTTACAGAGAGGAAGGGAGAGGGATAGAGAGTTAGAAACATTGATGAGAGAGGAACATCTATCAGCTATGTCCTGCATGCCTTCTACTGGGGATGTGCCTGCAACCAAGGTACATGCTCTTGACCAGTATTGAACCTGGGACCTATCAGTCCAGAGACCAATGCTCTGTCCACTGAGCCAAACTGGTTAGGGCAGACCAATGCTCTGTCTACTGAGCCAAACTGGTTAGGGCTTAACTTATTTTTTTTAGAAAGAGGAAGAGAAATATTGCTTAGTTGTTTCTCCCATGTGCCCCAACCAGACTGGGGCTTGAACCCATGAACTTGGATATGTGCTTTGACTGGGAATCAAATCTGCCTTCTTTTGGTGTACAGAAGAACATTCCAACCAACTGAGCCACACTGACCAGGGTTGAGTGCTGACTAGTTTTTACTCTCCTGCAGTTGACAACACTTACTACAAAGAGTCAGAAAAAGAAAATCTGGTGCAACAGTCCGTTCCCTCAAATACTCGTTCTGCCCTGGAAGTCAAGAGAACCACCTCAAGAAATACTCCATCTCTGCCTCAGAGGTAAGATTGTTTCAGGGTCAAAAGTGGTGGTTATATATATATATGTGTGTGTGTGTATATATATATATATATATATATATTTTTTTTTTAAATAAATCTTTATTCAGATTATTATAGTTGTTTCTCTCCCCCCCCCATAGCTCCCCTCCACCCCACCCTCTGCTCTTACAGCCCCACTATCCTCATCCATAGGTGTACAATTTTTGTCGAGACTCTTCCTGCACTCTCCACACCCCCCACACCCTGTTATCCCTAAGAATTGACAGTCCACTCCCTTTCTATGCCCCTGATTCTATTCTATTCACTAGTTTGTTCTGTTCATCAGATTCTTAATTCACTTGATTTTTAGATTCACTTGTTGATAGATATGTATTTGTTGTTCATAACTTTTATCTTTACCTTTTTCTTCTTCTTCCTCTTCTTAAAGAGTACCTTTCAGCATTTCATATAATATTGTTTTGGTGGTGATAGACTCCTTTAGGTTTTTCTTATCTGTGAAGCTCTTTATCTTACCTTCAATTCTGAATGATAGTTTTGCTGGGTAGAGTAACCTTGGTTGTAGTTTCTTGGTATTCATCACTTTGAATATTTCTTGCCACTCCCATCTAGCTTGCATAGTTTCTGTTGATAAATCAGCTGACATAACCTATGGTTACTCCTTTGTAGGTATCTGTTTTTCTCTTGCTGCTTTTAGTATTTTCTCTTTGTCTTTTGCTCTTGGCATTTTAATTATGATGTGTCTTGGTGTGATCCTCTTTGGATTCCTTTTGTTTGGGATTCTCTGTGCTTCCTGGACTTGATAGTCTTTTTCTTTCACCAGGTGGGGGAAGTTTTCAGTCATTATTTCTTTGAATAGGTTTTTAATATCTTGCTCTCTCTCTTCTTCTGGCACCATCATAATTCTGATGTTGGTATGCTTGAAGTTGTCTCAGAGGCTCCTTTACACTATCTTCATATTTTTAGTGTTCAGGAGGATGTAGACTTTTATAAACTTGCTAGTATAAGCATAAATTGATTCAAGCACTTTGGAAAAACCGACTTGAGTTGTTTTAACCAATGTCCTATGATACAGAAATCTTACAACTTAAACTATCCAACAAAGCTATCCAAAACACAGCATGTATACGTCTGCACCAGGAACATGAGAATCAACAGTAGACTGGTACATTCGTGCAATGAATGCATCATTGAAAACTGAATTAAAGCTACATGAATCAATGTGGTTGAATCTCACAAACATAATGATGGGTGAATAAATGAGACAAAAAAAAGTACTTGCAGCAGTCTGATTATATTACATAAAGGTTTATTTTTTGTTTCTTTCCTTAATTTACCATGCTTATATGGTAAAGAAAAAGTAATGATTACTATAAGACAAGTCAAGATAGCTGCTTCCAGTATTCTGTTCCTTAGTAATCTTTTAACTTAACTTTTGTGCATTTTTTGGTATGTGCTATATTTTAACTGTGTGGCTAAAAGTAAAAGAAAATAAAGACTATAGTCAGTTTCCAGGAGCTCTGACCTCTAATTTCAATTCTGATAGCAGTTAGTTATGTAACAGAGTTGATCAAGTTACCTCATCTTTTTTTTTTTTTTTTTTTTTTTACTTTTCTCACTTATGAAAGAAGCAATTCTGCTAGGTGATAGCCAGTTCCTTAAAAAAAAAATCTCAGCTTTATTGATGTCTAATTTACAAGTACCAATGCATTTAAGTACTAATATTTATGGTGAAATTTTGAAAACTATCAGTAAAATAAGAGATTAGATGTTTAGAGTTGAAATAATACCACTAACCTTTTTTAAAAATAAATCTTTATTGTTCACTTTATTACAGATGTTCCTCTTTTTTTCCTCCCATAGCTCCCCTCCATCTGATTCCCAACCCCCCCCACCCCATCCCCTTACTCCCCGCCACTGTCCTCATCCATAGGTATAAGATTTTTGTCCAATCTCTTCCTGCATCCCTCACTCTACCTTTCCCTGAGAATTGTTAGTCCATTACCTTTCTATGCCCCTAATTCTATTATATTTGCCAGTTTATTCTATTCATCAGAGTTTTTTATTCACTTGATTTTTAAATTCACTTGTTGATAGGTATGTATTTATCACTTTGTTGTTCATAATTTTTATCTTTACCTTTTTATTCTTCCTTTTCTTTTTTTTTACATATATTTTATTGATTTTTTACAGAAAGGAAGGGAGAGGGATTGAGAGTTAGAAACATTGATGAGAGAGAGACATCGATCAGCTGCCTCCTGCACACCCCCAATTGGGAATGTGCTTGCAACCAAGGTACATGCCATTGACCTGAATCGAACCTGGGACCTTTCAGTCCACAGGCCGACGCTCTATCCAAAGAGCCAAACTGGTTTCGGCTTCTTTCTCTTCTTAAAGAAAACCCTTCAGTATTTCATATAATTCTGGTTTGGTGGTGATGAACTCCTTTAGCTTTTTCTTATCTGTGAAGCTCTTTATCTGACCTTCAGTTCTGAATGATAGCTTTGCTGGGTAGAGCACTCTTGATTGTAGGTTCTTGCCATTCATCATGTTGAATATTTCCTACCACTCCCTTCTAGCCTGCATAGTTTCTGTTGAGAAATCAGCTGACAGTCGTATGGGTACTCCCTTGTAGATAACTGTTTTTCTCTTGCTGCTTTCAATATTCTCTCTTTGTCTTTTGCCCTTGGCATTTTAATTATGATGTGTCTTGATGTGATCCTCTTTGGATTCTTTTTGTTTGGTGTCTGTGTACTTCCTGGACTTTTCTTTCACCAGGCAGGTAAAGTTTTCAGTCATTATTTTTTCAAATATGTTTTCAGTATCTTGCTCTCTCTCTTCTGGTACCCCCATAATTCTGATGTTGGTATGCTTGAAGTTGTCCCAGAGGCTTCTTACACTATCTTCACATTTTTGGACTTTTTTTTGTTTGTTTTTCTGATAGGGTGTTTTTTGCTTCCTTATATTTCAGATCTTTGATTTGATTCTTAGGGTCCTCTAGTCTGCTGTTGGATATCTGTATATTATTCTTTATTTCAGACAGTGCATGGTTAATTTCCATTTTTAACTGGTCCTTTTCCATTTTTTTGACATTCTCATTAAGATCTCTGAAGGTCTCACTAATTTTCTCAGAGGTCTCACTAAGTTTGTCAGCGGTTTGTAGAAGATGCTTTAGTAACCTTATAAATGTGGTTTTGAACTCTATGTCCAGTTGTTTGCTTTCCTCCATTTCTTTCATTTGTGACATGTTTTTTGGTCTCCACATTTTGGCTGCTTCCAGGTGTTGATCGAGTGGCTTTTTGTGCTAGTTGTCCTTAGGGCCCAGTAGCTCCGCCTCCCCAACCACTTGAGGTGGACACTCTTGGTGTACCCCTTTGTGGGCTGGGTTCACAGTCTTGTTGTAGTTAAGCCTTGATTGCTATTGGTACACTGGGAGTAATTGATCTCCAGGCCAATTGACTGTGAGGATTAGTTGTGTCTATTAATGGAAGAACTGCTGTGCTAGAGACACCCCTATGGGGCAGAACTTGCTTCAGTGGGGTTTTGGTGCTCACCAAGTCTGCCTCTTGAGTGTGTCACTTATGTATGTGAGGAGTTGAAATCTGGTGTCTTCTCACACTGACCTCTAGGTACACTAGTTCCTGGATCTCCAAGGAGGTGCAAGTCAGCTAGTGTCTGAGATCACCCAGCAGGAGCTACAGGGAGATTTGCCAATTTCTCCTCTTTGCTTGGAATTTGGAAGTTTTGGAGTTGTCTGACCCAGTTGCAATTTGTTAAGTTAAACTGCCAGAGGGCAGGCCATTCATATGCAAAAGTTGCAGCATAGCTGGGTGGATTTGTAAATTGGGCAGGGCCGGGTCTCAAGGAGTCTCTAGGCTAGGGAGTGGCAAACAGCAATGGCTGCCAGTCAGCCCTCTCTGCCTGGTTCTGTTCAGTGTCCTGCATCCCACGCCCCAGCGCAGCAAACAATGATTCTAGTGCGAAACTCTTTGAGAGAGCCCCCCTCCCTTTGTGACCCAATGGCAGACAGTCCAGTTTCTCCCTGTATGAGTCTGGGTCCCCAGAATCTCGCCAGAAACTCGAGTTCAGAGAGTTGGGAACTTGTAACTCCCTCCCAGTTGAAAAACAACAGCACACACCAGACTGATTCACGTGTCTCTCTGTACCTCTGCCTTTCTGAGCCTCTGCACGTCCTACCTGGTCTGAATGCACTTTTTTCTTTCCTTCTAGTTGTAGAACTTTCACTCTGCCAGCTTTCCTGTGGTTCTGGGGGATAGTTGTTTTGTCTTTTAGTTGTAGTTTTGGTGTAGTTTTGAGAGACAGCATGTATAGGTGTATATCTTATGCTGCCATCTTGGTTCTCTCACCACTAAACTTTTTATAGCCCAGTAGTTTGACATACTTTCATATTTCTGAAGTCATTTTCGTATCTGTAGGAGATATATTCATTTCAGATAAATTTTTATCTATTCCTCTACCATAGAAGATCTGTTAGACTCTCTGCTCAGAAAGCTCTGGCACAGAAAGAAAAACACCACGTGAAAACGAAAGCCAAGAGATGTACTACTCCTGTAATCGTCAGTGAAACTCCACCCTCCAAAAGAATGAAAGTGTAAGTAGCCACAGTTTTTGACAGTTGGCATAGGTTTTACCTGTTTGCTCCTGAGGTTACTAGTAAGCAGAAGATATGGTGTTCTTATTTTTATCAGTTAGGAAAGCATTTTACCTGTTCAGGTAGAGTGATTTACAAACTAGTTATTTGTTTCACAGAAGTTTACTGTTGGCTTTGGTTTGGTGGTTGAATAATACTAGGGCATCATCTTTGAGAGTCAACTTTTATTTCTTGCTTTTCCTCAGAATGGCTGCTCTCTTTCTTAGCTTCTTCCTTGTGTTTGTTGCCTCGTTCCCATAAGATAGCTACTATATCTCTAGGTATCAAGAGAAGAAGGAGGCAAAGGAAGAGGGGCAGCACCACCGTATCATAAAAGTAAAATATTTTCCAGAAACTCTTGTTATTATCTTAGTTGCTGATTGTGTCATAGATCCATCCTAGTTGCAGTAGAGACTATTGAGGCAAGTACTGTACTTTTGCCTTTTTCCATTGTCGCCCCAAACAAAATTGGAGTTCTGTTAATAAAAAAGAAAATGGAATAGATATTGGGAAGGCAACCAGCTGTCTGGCATTTGTGCATTTGATGATGCACAGTTGGAATCCCTCTTATCCTCTTTAACCTTCACCAGGCAACTCTTACCTTGACTTCTATTAGTATTCTAAAGTTTACCTGTTAGAGATGACCTGATAACCACTAGTTATCTATTAGTAGAAGAATCTTATAGTTGAAGTATGCTTGTTGTCTCAGAGAGTGAAAATTAAAGTCATGCGATATATTTGGGGAGGAGGAGGCCTAGAGCAGGGTATAATTTAGGGAATTAAGAGGATATTTTTTGTTCTTTTGAACTCAAGTTCTAATCAGAAGAAGTCAGAAGAGGAAGATGGCATTACTCCTTGTCAAGATACTTCTGGAAAGAATGAGTCTTCCCCAGAGAAAGCCAAGGACAGACGTACTATGCCTTGTCTACCACCTATAAGGTATGCTTCTTTCCTAAATTTAAAACTTGAGTCAATAGAGGAAAATTGCAAATGGGTGCATCTCTAGTCTATTTGTTGTACATGGAGCTTGGGAAACTCCTGAGGCTATAACCATGGTGAGTTGAATTGTTTTATAACCCGGTGAGCACTCAAGTCTTAAACATTGGGAAAAATATAGTATTAAAGCAAATTAAAAGAAATATAAAAGGAAAAAGTAGCTGAGGCCAGTTTGGCTCAGTGGATAGAGCGTTGATCTGCGGACTGAAAGGTCCCAGGTTTGATTCTGGTCAAGGGCTTGTATCTTGGTGTGGGCACATCCCCAGTAGGGGGCGTGCAGAAGCCAACTGATCAATGTCTCTTTCTCATCGATGTTTCTAACTCTCCTCCCTTCCTCTCTGTAAAAAATCAATAAAATATATTTTTTAAAAAAAAAGGAAAAAGGAAAAGTTCTTACTATCTAACATGAATGTTTTTATTTCGCCAAGCTCCCTTGTGGTTTTATTTAAGTAAAATACATATTTTCTCAATCAGTATATAAACAACCTTTGGCTTTGCTTTATTCACTCACCATGAGACTTTTATTAATTTATTTTTCTGTACTACTATAAAATCTTTACATTTATCCTCTTTTGGTAGATTGTTAATATTCTGATTATGTTTAAACATTTTCTGTTGAAAATGCAGTTTCTAATTTTTTATTATTATTATTATGATTATTTTTTATTTATCTACTACTTTTTTGGAGAAACAAATCTTTAAATAAAAAATTTTCAAAATGCAAACAGTTTATATTATCCTTCTGATTAACTAGAGAAGAATGAATTATAATAAAGTATCATCAAGGAAACAATAAACTCTTTTGGGAAAGTTACTTTCGCTACTTACCAATGTAAAAGACTGGACATTTTTTAAATTGGCACTCTGGTGGAGGTGAAATATAACCAGAAGTGTGTGGAGGTTCTGATGGAAAACAAGAATGGAGAAGAGCCTTCTGATAAATGTGAAGGAAGTTAACAAAGAAGAGAAAAAGAGAGCCATATTTATGGCTGCTTGAGGCAGAGATGTCCACAAACATGTGTGTTTTCCCTTCCATTTTTAAAATTGTTATTGGGAATTTCCTGCTTCTCTAGGTACTATGTTTTCCAGAATGTTTTGTATATAAATATGGTCATGTGATTAGTTTCCACTAACGAAATGTGAAACAATATAGTGGATTGCTGAGAATGTGGGCTCAGTATTTTCCAATCTAAATATTTTTAAAGACAACTGGAAATTTGGAATTTTATGTCAAATCTTCTGGTTTGTATATGTTGCCTTCGAAAAATAAAAATAAGCAAAATAAAAAAACTTTGTGTGGTCAAACATACCTGAATGGTGAGTTTGGCCCTTAATTTTTTATTATTAGAAGTAGTTAGTGAACATCTTTATAAGGCAGAGCTTTTTCTTTTTTAAAAAAAATATTGATTTTTTTTTTTTTTTTTTTTACAGAGAGGAAGGGAGAGGGGTAGAGAGTTAGAAACACTGATGAGAGAGATATATCGAACAGCTGCCTCCTGCACACCCCCACTGGGGATGTGCCTGCAACCAAGGTACATGCCCTTGACTGGAATCGAACCTGGGACTCCAGTCCACAGGCCAATGCTCTATCTACTGAGCCAAACTGGTTTCGGCAAGAGCTTTTTCTTTAGCGTAATCTCAATTACTAGTTTTATGGCTATTAATATATACTGCCAATTTTATTTTAGAAAAGAATGTATAAATTTACAGTGCCATCAGTTTTGAATATTATTATTTCCTTGTCCCATCTGCATTGAATGTTTTTACTTTAAAAAATGTTCTTGCCACCATAGCCAGTTTGGCTTAATGGATAGACCAGTCGTCAGCAAACTCATTAGTCAACAGAGCCAAATATCAACAGTACGATTGAAATTTCTTTTTCTTTTTTTTGATCACTTTTTTTTATTAATTTTTATTAATTTTTTATACATATCTCCCCATTGCCCCCCTCCCTCCCAGGTATACCCCGACCCCCCAGTGTCTGTGATCATTGGTTATGTTTATAAGCATGCATACAAGTCCTTTGATTGATCACTTATTTACCTCACCTAACTTTAATCTTTCTGCTATAATTTCACAGTCTGTTTGATGCTTTATGATTTTTGTCCTCCTGAGAATTATCAGTCTACTCCCTTTCTGTGCTCCTGATTCTATTATATTCACCAGTTTATTCTGTTGATCAGATTTTTAATTCACTTAATTTTTAGATTCACTTGTTGACATATGTGTATTTGTTGTTCATAATTTTTTGTCTTTTACCTTTTTCTTCTTCCTCTTCTAAAAGGGTACCTTTCAGCATTTCATATAATACTGGTTTGGAGTTGATGAACTCCTTTAGCTTTTTCTTCTCTGTGAAGGTCTTTATCTGCCCTTCAATTCTGAATGATAGCTTTGCTGGATAGATTATTCTTGGTTGTAGGTTCTTGTTGTTCATCACGTTGAGTATTTCTTGCCACTCCCGTCTGGCCTGCATCGTTTCTGTTGAGAAATCAGCTGACAGTCGTATGGGTGCTCCCTTGTAGGTAATAAACTGTTTTTCTCTTGCTGCTTTTAATATTCTCTCTTTCTCTTTTGCTCTTGGCATTTTAATTATGATGTGTCTTGGTGTAGTCCTCTTTGGGTTCCTTTTCTTTGGGGTTCTGTGTGCTTCCTCGACTTGTAAGTCTATTTCTTTTACCAGATGTGGGAAGTTTTCAGTCATTATTTCTTTAAACAGGTTTTCAGTATCTTGCTCTCTCTCTTCTTCTGGCACCCCCACAATTCTGATGTTGGTACGCTTGAAGCTGTCCCAGAGGCTCCTTACATTATGTTCACATTTTTGGATTCTTTTCTCTTCTTGCTTTTCCAGTTGAATGTTTTCTGCTTCTTTATATTTCAAATTTTTGACTTGATCCTTGCCTTTCTCTAGTCTGCTGTTAGTACTCTCAGCTTTTTGCAGCTCCTCTGGGTCTCCGTGAGCCCCTCTCTTTCCCTCTAGTTGTAGAACTTCCACTCAGCCAGCTTTCCTGTGGTTCTGGATGATGTCCGTTCTGTCTTTTAGTTGTAGTTTTGAAATTGTTGTGCGAGGCAGCAGTATAGGTGTTTACCTATGCCGCCATCTTGGATTTTTCTGAAATTTCTTTGAGAGCTGAAAACCGACTTCTGTGTATGGGCCATGAAGTTTCAATCGGACTGTACGTGTGCGCCTGCACGTGGTATTTTGTGGAAAGCCACACTCAAGGGACCAAAGAGCCTCATGTGACTCGCAAGTCTCAGTTTGCTGACCACTGGGATAGACCATTGGCCTGTGGAATGAGGGCTCCCAGGTTCGAGTCTGGCCAAGGGCACATGTCCGGGTTGCAGGCTCAATCCTTAGTAGGAGGGGGTATGCAAGAGGCAGCCAATCAATGATTTCTCTCATCATTGATGTTTCTATCTCTCTCTTCTTCACCTTTCCTCTCTGAAATCAATAAAAATATATTTTAAAAAATGGTCCTGCCCTGCCCTGTGTGGCTCAGTTGGTGGACTGTTGTCCTGTGTACTAAAAGGTGCCTGTTCGATTCTCTGTTTAGGCGAACCCCGGTCATCAGTATGCGTTTGGGAGGCAATAGATCGATGCTTCTCTCTCACATTGATATTTCTCTCTTGCTCTTTTTCTCTTCCTTTCCCTCCCTGCTCTCTAAAATATCAATAAAAAATGTTCCATATTTAATTGCTATATTGTTGATGGCATTTAATTATTTTGATTTGTATTTACCTGATTGCTGACAACATTATATTACTGTTATTGTCACATCTTTTTTATGTTTCCTCTTGAGTGAATTTTCTGTTTCCTTTTCTTTTTGTTACTAAGAATGGCCACTCTACCTGGAATGTTTACTATGTGTCAGGTACTCAGAAACATTATCTTATTTAATAGTCACAAACATTCTGTGAAGATGAGTATATTCCTATTTTACTGTGGAGATACCTCAGACTCAGGTTAAGTCATTTTCTCAGTATCACATAGGCAGAAAATGAAATGACAGGGCTGAGATTTGAACTCTGGCTTTATTCCTAAGTCTGTTCTATCACAGTATATGTTCTGTATATATTATTAGCCTTTGGCCATATTTTTTAATTATTTTAATTTGTATTTACCTGATTGCTGATTTTTCCCTTCTAATGGCATTTTAATTTTAGCCTTTCTGGTGGCCAAAAGCTAATCACAACATAGTCCAGTCTGTGGATTTTTGGAACATCTTGTCTGTTTTAGCTATTTTTTGAAAATTTGTTCAGTGTTTAGGTATAAATTGTGCATCTGGATTATTTTTTTCCAAAAACTTATCAAGTTTTTGTTTGGGTGATTATTGTATCACAGGTTTAAAATCTAATCTATGTAATGCCTTTAGATTATTTTGAACCATGGAGCCTCTTTCTCCTCTCTTATCTCCTTTATTGATTTGCCCTTTAGACAGAAACTTCTAAAAAGTACTGAAGAGCAAGAGTTGGAGAAGAGCATGAAAATGCAGCAGGAGGTGATGGAGATGCGGAAAAAGAATGAAGAATTCAAGAAATTTGCTCTTGCTGGAGCAGGTCAGCTTGGCTTTGGTTGAATCTGATTTATGAGGGGGTGTTTCTCATATTCTTGATAGGGTTTTCTTTAAGTCTCTATAGCAAAAGAGTCTTTCTTAATCAGTAGTTGGCATAAAATAATGTTTATTTAGAAGGCTGGACCATACCAATGATCATTTCTTAGAACATTGTACATACATTGACCCTTTTTTAGAGCATACTGTTCCTTCTCTAACTGTAGAAGTCACACCCATCTTTTGAGACATTTTCTCATGAGGACTTCCTTCATTTCTTCAAGTAGAATTGATTTCTCCCTCTTTTTTCCTCCTAATTCTTTTTATTTATAGTAGAAAAAGAGGAACTAGGATTAAGACAACAGATAAAGCAACTGGGCAGGCCAGTTTTCCCATTTTATCCTTGGTAGAGGAAGAGGAAGCGGAATGAATTCAGTTGTGGCTATGGGGGAAAAGTATGACTGAGGGAACTGAAGGATCAGAGCTCTGCTTTGCTCTTGCATGGTTATTGGTGGAGTTGAAAAGATAAAGCCCTGCTTACTGGTTGAAGGAAGCACTCCTGGAGTTTCTAGTGTTTCTTCTTAGAGATGTTTAGTTAAGTGTGCCTTTTTAAAAAATACATTTTTATTGATTTTTTAGGGGTGGGGGAGAGAGAGAGAGGAACATTGATAGGAGAGAAACATTGATGGGCTGCCTTTTGCATGGCCCCACCTCAGATCAAGCCTGTAGCCTAGGCATATGCCCTGACCAGGAATCAACCAGTAACTTTGTGGTGCATGGGTAGCTGCTCAACCACTGGACCACACCAGCCGGGCTAGTTAAGTGTGACTTTTGAAGTCAGTTGAGAGCTTTGCCTATCAAAAATATTTCAGCTACTCATTGTCTTCAGACCTATGGCCACAACTGGGAGATGGGACTTTTCTTCCTGTCCTACCTCTTTTAACAGTTGGCTTCTGACCAAAGGGCTTTAGCTCCAACAGTACTCAACTCAGTGACTAAGGCACATATATTAGTGTCCTTAGTACTGTTTCAAATATTGGGTTATATGTAAAGAGTGACCAAAGTTAGATCCATGACAATATAAAGACCAAAAAGACTGGATAAAGGGAGATTTACTAATGTTCTCTGTTCTTAGTGTAACCTGAGTGTTTTGCTCTGCTCCTCATTCAGGACAACCTGTGAAGAAAACAGTGAGCCAGGTAACCAAATCAGTCAACTTCCACTTTCGAACAGATGAGCGAATCAAACAGCATCCTAAGAACCAAGAGGAGTATAAGGAAGTGAACTTTACATCAGAACTACGAAAGCATCCTCCATCTCCTGTAAGTTGATAGACTAAGTGAATATTCCTCTTACTAATTTAGTGAGGATTTCAGCTATAACATTTGTCATCAGCACTTACAATAATATAATTGAATTAAGGTCTAAATTCTCACTTTGCCTCCAGTTAACTATGTGATCTTGAATAAATTACTGTCTCTCTGAGAACCATCTTGCTAAGTTGCTGTGCAAACTGAAATGAGAATATACACAAAACACATAGGATTATGGGTGGCAAATCATAAGCACAGGCATGATACAGTTTGTACTGTTACAAATTTCTTGAAGAAGTCTTGTTTGCAAAACTATGTACAAAATATAATATCATTTATGGAGGAAATGGCTTTGGGGTGACCACTCAAACCTATGCAGTTTTGTTATTGGAGCACTAACAAGAACAGTAACAATTCTAAATAAAAATTCTAGTACTAAGAATCTCTACTTGCGATTTCAGTCATCATTTGTTAAAGTCAGTCTTTCAGTCTTAAACCCTGAGTGTGTTCTTTCTTTGAGATATAGGTTCTGGAAAAGTATTGTTTTCATTCAGAGACCAATTTAATCAATATCAGTGTTCCAAGGAGTAGGCTTTTTCACTCAGTTTTTTTTAAAAAATATATTTTATTAATTTTTTACAGAGAGGAAGGGAGAGGGGTAGAAAGTCAGAAACATTGATGAGAGAGAGACATCAATCAGCCACCTCCTGCATACCCCCTACTGGGGATGTGCCCGCACCCAGGATACATGCCCTTGACCGGAATCGAACCCGGGACCTTTCAGTTCGCAGGCCGACACTCTTGCCACTGAGCCAAACCAGTCTCGGCTTCACTCAGTTTTTGGGAAGGGGTATAAAAGTCTGATTCAGACTTTTACATACTTGACCTGATCACTCCCGGAATCCTAATCACTTTTTAAAAAATGGGTTAGGGATAGAGAACCTTTTAAGTTTTTTTGGTTCATTCTTATTCTAAGAAGATTTGCTCTTGATTGCTTTAAAACATTAACATATTTGTAAAAAATCACCTTATGTACTATGTAAAACAATTTGCTAAGTGCTAGATTATTTCCCCCCACCCCCAGCCCCTCCTATTTTTTTTTCTCCCAAAGATGGGAATAGACTGGTTATAACCTGTGCTCAAAGACTTAAGAGTAATAATCCTGGTTTTATAAGACCTCTTTTCCTTTTGAATGTGTGACTTGTGGTACATCTAGGCTTCTTCAACATTTCATTTGGGGAACAACTTCTTTCTTCACAGGCCCGAGTGACTAAGGGATGCACCATTATAAAACCTTTCAACCTGTCCCAAGGAAAGAAAAGAAAATTTGATGAAACAGCTTCTACATATGTACCCATTGCACAGCAGGTCCAAGCCTTCTATAAAGGAACCCCTAACAGATATCACTTGAGGAGCAAGAAGGATGATATTAGTAAGTTTCTTATTGATGTCATAGCTGGCTGGAGTCTCCCCTAAAATTCCTTTTGCTGAATCTTAGACACAAATTTGCCTTCAGTTGATATCCTACTTTTTGCACTAACATATGGTATATACCTATGTGCAGATAACTAGTTTATTGTTGAGTATTTCCTATCAATCACCTTAATCCTTCTGATTAGTAATGAGCTAAGGGGAATCAAAGATATTTTTGCTATATATCAAAGTGTCATGGTGCATTTATTTATTCATTCAAGGTTGTTGTGTGCCTTTTGTTCAGTGATTCAACAAGTTTCTTTTACTACTACAAACCAAGTACTTTGTTGCGTGTTGAGGGTATAGAAGTGAACAAAATGGACTTAGTGCTACTCAATATCAAGTTCTAATTCAGTGAGAGAGATGAACAAATAGATCATTACAAATTATTATAAGTGCTATGAAAGTGAAAGAAGATGTCAGAGTTAAAAGATGTGGAGATAGGTAGAGTGTGCCTGCATACTAAGAAGTTTCTGGCAGAGAAAGAAGTTGAAAATAGAGGAGAAAAGAAGATAATCAATGGTCAAATCCCTGCACAGGCAGGTAGAGGAGGAATAATTATCATAGCTCGAATTCTTTGAAAGGAGAATGGAAGAGTGAGAAGAATGAGTGTAAATGCTAGTGGATATATACTAGATTTGGTGGTGGATTCTCATTTGAGAGAATTTTAATAGTTTCTGTTTTTTATGAAAATAATTACTATAAGAAGGAAGGTAAAAAAGTTTGAAAAATAGTAGTATAAAATAGTTGTCCAGCGTATAAGGCTAGCATTATGGATAAAGCAGAATCTGATCGTTTTGCTTCTGAAGGTCTCAATTTTTTCTGCCCTAATATAGGCATTGTTTTGTGCTGTGTCAGGTAGCCGGACAAACTTAATACTGCTCATTTATCAAATTTTATATTAAAATAATAAAATATCATTTTATATCCTAATGGAAATTTAAATATTAAACATCATTTTTCAAATAATATATTACTTTTAGACTCATATGTCCTGCTCTTATAATCTCAGTCCTGACAAATTACAGAAAGTAATTTTTATTTAAAACTTTTTACAGCCGACACCAGTTTGGCTCAGTGGATAGAGCGTCGGCCTGCGGACTGAAGGCTCCCAGGTTCGATTCCGGTCAAGGGCATGTACCTTGGTTGCGGGCACCTCCCCAGTAGAGGGTGTGCTGGAGGCAACTGGTTGATGTTTCTCTCTCATTGATGTTTCTAACTCTCTATCCCTCTCATTTCCTCTCTGTAAAAAGTCAATAAAAAAAAAAAAAAAATATATATATAGTAAAACTTTTTACAGTGATAGCTAAATAATGTGTATGTATATACTTGAAGGCTGGCTTCTTTATAAAAGAAATAGATTTGGTTTCTACCTTCTTATCTTTTTTTTTTTAATATATTTTTTATTGATTTTTTACAGAGAGGAAGGGAGAGGGAGAGAGAGTCAGAAACATCGATGAGAGAGAAACATTAATCAGCTGCCTCCTGCACATGCCCCACTGGGGATGTGCCCGCAACCAAGGCACATGACCCTGACTAGAATCTAACTTGGGACCCTTGAGTCCACAGGCCAATGCTCTATATCCACCGAGCCAAACCAGTCAGGGCTCTACCTTCTTATCTTATGTGATAAGATATCAATTAGAGAACTCATTTTATATAATAAAACTGACATGGTTGCCCTGACTCAGCAAAATCAGTATTTTCTATGAGTAGTAATAATGGTCTTTTATTTTTTTAAAAATTTTTATTGAATTTATTGGGGAAACATTGGGCCATAGTCTTAATATTGATGCTTTGACATAGGTTTTTTTACTTTGTCCATTTAACTTTCTATGTGAGGTAGTCTTGAAACTTTGATATAGATGCTTTTAGGGAGCTTATAAAATTGGGAATTATTACTTGGTCTTTAGAAAGGTCTTATTTTAAAAGCTGAAATAAGTAAAAATCTTACTTGTTATTTATTATTATTTTTTAAAATTAAATCTTTATTATTCAGATTATTACATTTGTTTCTCTTTTTCCCCCTCCATAGCTCCCCTCCACCCGGCCCCCACCCCTCCCTCTATTCTTACCTCCCTCATGTTGACCTCATCCATAGGTGTATGATTTTTGTCCAGTCTCTCCCTGTATACCCCTCACCCCATTCCCCCTGAGAATTATCAGTCCACTCTCTTTCTGTGCTCCTGATTCTATTATATTCACCAGTTCATTCTGTTGATCAAATTTTTTTTAAAATTAAATCTTTATTATTCAGATTATTACATTTGTTTCTCTTTTTTCCTCTCCATAGCACCCCTCCACCCAGCTCCCACCCTTCCCTCTGCCCTTACCTCCCTCCCATTGATCTCATCCATAGGTGTATGATTTTTGTCCAGTCTCTCCCTGTATACCCCTCACCTCTTTCCCCCTGAGAATTATCAGTCCACTCCCTTTCTGTGCTCCTGATTCTATTATATTCACCAGTTTATTCTGTTGATCAAATTTTTAATTCACTTAATTTTTACATTCACTTGTTGATAGATATGTATTTGTTATTCTTAAGTTTTTGGCTTTTACCTTTTTCTTCTTCCTCTTCTAAAAGAGTACCTTTCAGCATTTCATATAATACTGGTTTGGAGTTGATGAACTTCTTTAGCTTTTTCTTCTCTGTGAAGCTCTTTATCTGCCCTTCAATTCTGAATGATAGCTTTGCCGGATAGATTATACTTGGTTGTAGGTTCTTGCTATTTATCACGTTGAATATTTCTTGCCACTCCCGTCTGGCCTGCATCGTTTCTGTTAAGAAATCAGCTGACAGTTGTATGGGTGCTCCCTTGTAGGTAATGAACTGTTTTTCTCTTGCTGCTTTTAATATTCTCTCTTTGTCTTTTGCTCTTGGTATTTTAATTATGATGTGTCTTGGTGTGGTCCTCTTTGGATTCCTTTTATATGGGGTTCTATGTGCTTCCTGGACTTGTAAGTCTATTTCTTTTACCAAATGTGGGAAGTTTTCAGTCATTCTTTCTTTAAATAGGTTTTCAGTATCTTGCTCTCTCTCTTCTTCTGGCACCCCCACAATTCTGATGTTGGTACGCTTGAAGCTGTCCCAGAGTCTCCTTACATTATGTTCACATTTTTGGATTCTTTTCTCTTCTTGCTTTTCCAGTTGAGTATTTTCTGCTTCTTTATATTTCAAGTTTTTGACTTGATTCTTGCCTTCCCTAGTCTGCTGTTAGGATCCTGTATAATATTTTTTATTTCAGTCAGTGTCTCTAGTTGGTCCTTTTTCATCTCCTTTTGGGACTTGCTAAATTTATCCATCATCTATAGTTGGCTCTTTTGCATCTCTAATTGGTCCTTTTGCATCTCCTCTTGGGACTTGATAAATTTATCCATCTTTTGTAGCATATTCTTGAAAAACCTTATAAGCGTGGTTTTGAACTCTATATCCAGTCGTTTTTTTTCCTCCATTTCTTTTGTTTGTGATCCCTTCCCTTGTCTTGGCATTTTCACTATGCCATGGAAACTTCTGTGTGAATTCAGCCTTATGATACCAGACTTGCAAAACCGAAGAAGCCTCTGTTGAGCTTGGGATGGGTGGAGTCTCAGGGCTTAAGGGACCACCTTTCCTTCCAGTCGGCCCCGCCCTCCAGGGTCCCTGAGTCTCAAGTGACTGGGTAATCGCTGGAGCGGTCCTTGTGCGCACGCCCACAGTGCTTCTAGACCACTGCCTTTCCAGCTCCCCTGCGCACCAGGACCACACGAGTCTAGGTCTCCAGGGTTTCACCCGAAACAGGGGCTTAATGGAGTCAGAAGTGGCACAGTTGGGAGGGTCTGTCTCCCGCCCGCTTGCGAAAGCCAGCGGCACAATCAGCAATCTGTCCTCTGCGCAGTGCCGTGCGCGCCGCCACCAGACCTCTGATCTTTTGCAACTCCCCTAAATTTCCGTGCACCTCTCCCTTTTCACAGTCCAAACTCCCCCGTATGAGTTTCGGCTGGATCTGGGGTTTAGTGTCGTAAGATAAGGGGTTCAATGCCGTTGGGAGTCTCCGTTTTCCTCCCACCCGAGAAAGCCAGCCAGGTACTCGGGCACCCGCTCTCTCAGTGCGCGCGTCTCCGTACCTCACTTTTTGCAGCTCTTCTGGGTTTCTGTTAGCCCCTCTCTTTCCTTCTAGCTGTAGAACTTACACTGGGCCAGCTTTCCTGTGGTTCTGGATGATGTCCGTTCTGTCTTAGTTGTAGTTTTGAAATTGTTGTGCGAGGCAGCAGTGTGGGTGTTTACCTATGCCGCCATCTTGGATTCTCTGATCAAATTTTTAATTTTCTTAATTTTTAGGTTCACTTGTTGATAGATATGTATTTGTTGTTCATAATTTTTTGGCTTTTACCTTTTTCTTCTTCCTCTTCTAAAAGAGTACCTTTCAGCATTTCAATACTGGTTTGGAGTTGATGAACTCCTTTAGCTTTTTCTTATCTGTGAAGCTCTTTATCTGCCCTTCAATTCTGAATGTTAGTTTTGCTGGATAGATTATTCTTGGTTGTAGGTTCTTGCTATTCATCACGTTGAATATTTCTTGCCACTCCTGTCTGGCCTGCATCGTTTCTGTTGAGAAAACAGCTGACAGTCATATGGGTGCTCCCTTGTAGGTAATAAACTGTTTTTCCCTTGCTGCTTTTAATATTCTCTCTTTGTCTTTTGCTCTTGGTATTTTAATTATGATGTGTCTTAGTGTGGTCCTCTTTGGATTCCTTTTATATGGGGTTCTGTGTGCTTCCTGGACTTGTAAGTCTATTTCTTTTACCAGATGTGGGAAGTTTTCAGTCATTCTTTCTTTAAATAGGTTTTCAGTATCTTGCTCTCTCTCTTCTTCTGGCACCCCCACAATTCTGATGTTGGTACGCTTGAAGCTGTCCCAGAGTCTCCTTACATTATGTTCACATTTTTGGATTCTTTTCTCTTCTTGCTTTTCCAGTTGAGTGTTTTCTGCTTCTTTATAATTCAAATTTTTGACTTGATTCTTGCCTTTCTCTAGTCTGCTGTTAGGATGCTGTATAATATTTTTTATTTCAGTCAGTGTATGTTTAATTTCTATTTGGTCCTTTATCATCTTTAGTTGGACCTTTTCCATCTCTAGTTGGCTCTCTTGCATCTCTAGTTGGTCCTTTTTCATCTCCTCTTGGCTCTCGCTAAGTTTATCCAACTTTTCTAGCATATTCTTGAAAAACCTTATAAGTGTGGTTTTGAACTCTATATCCAGTCGTTTTTTTCCTCCATTTCTTTTGTTTGTGATCCCTTCTCTTGTCTCGGCATTTTCACAATGTTGGGGAAACTTCTGTGTTGAATTCAGCCTTATGATACCAGACTTGCAAAACTGAAGAAGCCTCTGTTGAGCTTGGGCGGGGTGGAGTCTCAGGGCTTAAGGGATCGCCTTGCCTTCCAGTCGGCCCCGCCCTCCACGGCCCCTGAGTCTCACGTGACTGGGTAATCGCTGGAACAGTCCCTGTGTGTGTGTGTGTGTGTGTGTGTGTGTGCGCGCGCGCGCGCCCTCGCCCTCTCTCTCTCGCCCTCCCTCTCTCTCTCTGCCTCTCTCTCTCTCTCTCTCTCTCTCTCTCTCTCTCTCTCTCTCTCTCAGTGCCTCTATGAGTCTGGGTCCCCAGGGTTTAGTGGAGGTAGAAGTGACGCAATTGGGAGGGTCTGTCTCCCGCCCATTCGTGAAAGCCAGTGGCACAATCAACTGTGGGTCCTCTGCGCGCAGTGCTGTGCATGCCACCAGACTTCTGTTCTTTTGCAACTACCCTAAATTTCCGTTCACTTCTCCCTTTTCACAGTCCAAACTCCCCCCATATGAGTTTTGACTGGATCTGGGGTTTAGTGTCGTAGGATAAGGGGTTCAATGCTGTTGAGAGTCTCTGTCTCCCTCCGCCAAAGAAAGCCTGCCAGGTTCTCTGGCACCCGTTCTCTCAGTGCGCGCGTCTCCATGCCTCAGCTTTTTGCAGCTCCTCTGGGTCTCTGTGAGCCCCTCTCTTTCCTTCTAGTTGTAGAATTTCCACTCAGCCAACTTTCCTGTGGTTCTGGATGATGTCTGTTCTGTCTTTTAGTTGTAGTTTTGAAATTGTTGTGCGAGGCAGCAGTGTAGGTGTTCACCTATGCCACCATCTTGGATTCTCCGCCTTATTAATAAGCAAAATAATTGGCATTGCCGATAGAAAGGCAATATAGGCCTGTGCAGTGATAAGGAATTCATCAGACATCGGTGGTTTTTAAGTTCAGAAGATAGTAGTAGAGTTTACCAAAAGGTTACCGTCATCATACCCCTCAGTAAAGAGTGATAGGGAAGAAGGGCCTGCATATTTGTCAGGTTGACTGAAGTGAACTAACTGAGCTGAATCTGGCCTGCCAAGATGAGTTAGCACCTACAGGTAAATGGGGTCTTGGGGAGCCAGGTGAATATCTCTGATCTCGGTTTACAGCTCTGTTACCCACCAAATCTGTGGCCAAGATTGTCACAGAACCACAGACTCCTGTGTTGCAAACCAAACAGCGCACAAGGCCTGTGACCTGCAAAAGTGCAGCAGACCTGGAGGCTGAGGAGCTCGAGAAACTGCAACAGTAAGTACCACTGGCAGTGTTTGAGGAAGAGTTTAAGAAACTGCCTACTCTCTTTTCAGTTCTATAAGGGGACAGTTGCTATTTTTTATGCCATGGGAATTTATGGCATTTGAGTTACCAGCTCTGTAGGCTGTGTCCCTGCCTCTGTGAAAGTCTTGAAAGTGGGAATATGGAGTATAAATTGGTAAAAAGCTAATGCAGGGGTTGGGGTGGGAGAACTTATGATTCCAATTAGGGAGTATCTTCTGGGAATAGTTTAGATAGATCCTACTCTTTCATGGCTATCCAAGAGATTGTTCAAGGAGGAAACTGGAACTTAATGTGGTTAGTGCTGGAGTTTGTCTCATATATTCTCTTCCCATTTCTTTTTGTACTTCTTTTGAGAAGGGGCAGTTTCTCTTTCTTTTGAAGAGAAGTCCCAATCATTAAAGTGTTGGGATTATTAGGATTTTCTTATTCTTTGCTCTTGAGGGAGAAATAATAGCTATGGAGAGAAATTTTGCTCTGCATGATGGCTAAGCTTAATAATTATTGTTTTTCTATTTGGCCTTTGTTGTTTATGTATTTTTTTTAATCATTACAATTTTGGGGGGGATGGCATTTAAATTCTCACCTTACAGATATAAATTCAAAGCAAGGGAACTTGATCCCAGAATTCTTGAAGGTGGTCCCATCTTGCCCAAGAAACCACCTGTGAAGCCACCCACTCAGCCTATTGGCTTTGATTTAGAAATTGAGAAAAGAATCCAGGAGCGTGAGTCAAAGAAGAAATCAGAGGATGAACACTTTGAATTTCATTCCAGACCTTGCCCGACTAAGATCTTGGAAGATGTTGTGGTAAGAATGGTTGAGGCCCTGCATTGCTGACAAAATTTTCCTGCTTATGATCAAATATCCACCCACTTATACATATTTGAATGTTTACTACGATCAGGGCATCATATTAGGAGTTGTAGATGATAAAGAGACATATTAGAGGTGGATTTTGTTCTCAGGAAACTGAGTCCAATAAGGGAGACAACATGTATAAGTAATGTAAAACGAGATAGAAGTGTTGAAAGAGAGAGGGCAGTTAGAAGAATTATAGGAATTCAAAGCATATAATGATTTCTTCCAAGTGGAAGGTTAAGGAAATGATTTTGGGAGGAGGAAGCATTTAACTTCATTCTTGACAATATGGAGTAATAGTCATCCTCATCATGTTGTTACTGTTGTAATAGCTGACACTCTCAGTATGTGCCAGGCACTGCCCTAAGCCCTTTTCGTTTATTAAGCCATTCATGTTGATCATGGCCCCTCCAGCTGGTTTAGTCTAATTATCTCCAGTTTGAGTTGAGGCAGTTGAGGCCCAGAGAGGTTAAGTAGCATTCCTAGGACACTTAATTAATAAGTAGTGGAGCAAGAATAATAATTCAGGCACTTTGGCTCCAGAGTCCATGATCCTAAACTGTCATCATATTGCTTCTTCATTACAAGGTAGAATTTGTACTTGTAGAAATGCAAATGAACTCACGAAGCATTCCAGACAATGGGAGTGACAAAAAAAAGCTTCAAGGTGAAAAACGGGATAGCTACTGGAAACTTAGTGGGTTAGTTAAGCTGGAAAAGGAAGTCTATATATTAAGAGGAGCAACTGGAAACTAGATGTGAAAAGTGGGTTACTTTATTTTATGGTGAGAAAGAGATGCCACAGTCCAAGAATAAGTAGTGGAGTTCAGCACTGGCTTAAGTGCAAAGATGGTTTTTAGGTGAATTTCCATGTAGATGAGGAAGCACCCTCTTCCCTTGGTTTGGATCTACTTGTGTTCAGGTCCTAACAACATTGTTTCCCGGTCCTCTTTCTTGTTTAACCTTTAGCATCACCTTGGTTTCAAATGAAACTGTTCACTCTAGTGTATATCACCTTTAACTTTTGTTTATTCTGGTTTCTTAGTTATATTTTCCAGGCTTTAAAAAGCATGATAATGCTTAGAAATGGCTCTTCCCCTCTTCCTATGCGATGTCTTTCAGTTGAGAACTTTCTGTATGAGACCTCTTTTCTATTCACATGGTTATTTATTTTCTTTTTGATATGATTCACATTTATTATAATGTCAAACTCTGTTACACAAACTTTATTTTACTTTACAATCTTTATTGTTGAAAGTATTACATATGTCCCTTTTTCCCCCTCATTAACCCTCTCCAGGCTATCCCCACCACCAACCACCCCGGCCTTCACCACCTATTGTCTGTGTTCATGAATTATGCTATATGCATGCAAGGTCTTTGGTTGATTACCTCTGAGGTTCCACACACTGTTCCATGCTATCATGTCTCTGGATCCACTCCATTCATCAGTTTATTTTGTTACTTAGATTCCACATATGAGTGAGATCATGTAATACTTGTCTTTCTCTGACTGACTTATTTCACTTAGCATGATACTCTCCAGGTTCCTCCATGCTATCTCAAAGGGTAAGAGATCTTCTCTTCTCTTCTCTTCTCTTCTCTTCTCTTCTCTTCTCTTCTCTTCTCTTCTCTTCTCTTCTCTTTTCTTCTCTTTTCTTTCTTCCTTTCCTCCCTCCCTCCCTCTCTGTTTCCCTCTCCCCCCCCCCCTCTCCTGCATAGTATTCCATGGTATAAATCTACCACAGTTTTTTTATCCACCCATCTACTGATGGGCACTTGGACTGTTTCCGGATCTTAGCTACTATAAATTGTGCTGCTATGAATATAGGGGTGCACACATTCTTTCTGATTGGTGTTTTGGGTTTCTTAGGATATATTCCTAGAAGTGGGATCACTGGGTCAAATGGCAGTTCCATATTTAACTTTTTGAGGAATCTCCATACTGTTTTCTGTAATAGCTGCCCCAGTCAGCATTCCTACCAGTAGTTTTTCACGAACTTTAAAGAAAATCTTCCAACTCAAGGTCTAATCTGTAAGAGCTGTGCCACCGTGACCATTAACTGCTGAGCAAACAGTATTCTGAATAGAGCAGGGGAAATGCAGACTTCAGAATCTTAGTTCCAGATGGGCTCGCTCAGTGTTTTCATTCACACACTAGAAAACTGAAGCCCAGAGAAGAAAATGACTTTCTCAAGGCTTCTATAACATTCATTTGCTTTTAATAACATCTCCCAAGCTCCTGGCTTTCTCCCCTGCTACAAGTTTTTGTTTTTTTATTTAATTCACATACCACCCTTTCAATTTTTGCTATATCTTTGTATCTCATACACCAGTGTTGACTTGATATATTCTTAAAATCAACTCATTTTTAAAGTGATTTTAAAGGAAACATTTAAATCATCATATAAATGGAAAACCAATACTTTTTGCCATGAAGAGCAATAGTAGCTACTACTTATATGCATCTTATTATGTGCCATGCTTTATTCTAAACTCTTTATATAATACTTAATTCTTATAATAACTGTAGGTGGTATATGTTATTGGTAGTATTATCCATCCATTTTATGGTTAGGAAATATAGACATTAAATAACTTGCCCTAAATAACAAACTAGTCAATACCAGAGCTAGAATATGAATCTGGATAGTATGGTTCCAGGGTCCATACTCTTGGAGCATCTACATATATATATATATAAAACCCTAAGTGAACAGACGACTCGCTGGTCGCTATAATGCACACTGACCATCAGGAGGCAGGTGCTCAATGCAGGAACTGCCCCCTGGTGGTCAGTGTATTCCCACAGTGGGAGCATCACTCAGCTGACTGATGGGTGCCAGAAGCTGGGCTCATGGATGGTGAGTGCAGCTGTGGTGGGCGAGTGCAGCAGTGGCAGGTGGGAGCCTCCTTTGCAGCAGTGCTACCTAGCAGCGGAAGGAGGCGGGGCAGGGGAGGAGCGGGGGTGGGGTGGTGCTAAAGTGGGTAGGGGGTCAGGGGGCCAGGATGAACTGGAGCAGCAGTCTGGGTTCAGGCTCCTCCCCCACTGCCTACTGCCTGCTGCTTTGTTCATTACTACTTCCAGGGGCGGCGCGGGAGGGGGGGGTGATGGGGAGTTTGGGGGGGGTGATGTAGGACTGCTGGTTTTGGCAGTTTGACATGCCCGAGGGATCCCGGATTGCAAGAGGGCACAGGCCAGGCTGAGAGACCCCACTGGTACACAGATCCATGATCCGGGCCTCTGGTTCTTAAGAAAATATATAATTATTAAAAATAAAAGACTATATTCTATTTAACATCCTCTTCCATATCTCCAGTCATACCTGAACTCCACTTTTAGAAACATTGATTTAAGATATTGGCTTGGCAGTTTGTTGTGCTTTGGAAATAACTTGGGAGAAGTGTTAATTGGAGAGTGACTCGAGTTCATTAGGAGTTAGTTGAGATCTTAGAGTAGTGTTGTACCAGGTATGCCTTGTTGAGAATTCTGGATAAACAAATCAGCAAAGCATTAGGTAAAACAAGTATGCAACTGAATTGAAGTGCTATGCTGCAGGGAAGTGTTTGCCAAATCCAGCTGGTTCTCAGAATCCTCTGGGGATCTTATTACATAAACAGATTCCTGGACCCCACTCTTGGAGCTTTTTATTTGTTAGGTGCAGCAAAGATTAGAGAGTCCAGTGAAGAATTTAGTGTCTGACACACTAAAACAGTCACATTGTTAATAGTAATAACTGTTTTATTGCATGCATACATTGTACCTAGTGTTTTGTTTTTTTTCTGAATGTTTTATGTAGATTATCTTATTTCTCATAACTCTTAAGAGGTAGGTTCCATTTTTATACCTATTTTTCAGATGAGGTAAGAGACACTCAAAGATGTCTCATGCAGAACCAGAATTTGAACTATCATCTTTTTAAAAAATATATATTTTTATTGATTTTGGAGAGGAAGGGAGAGGGAGAGAGCTAGAGACATCAATGATAAAAGAGAATCATTGATTGGCTGCTTCCTGTGTGCCCCCTATTGGGGATCGAGCCTACAACCTTGGCATGTACCTTTACCAGGAATTGAACTGTGACCTCCTGGTTCATAGGTCAACTGCTCAAACACTGAGCCACATCGGCTGGGCTGAACTGTCATCTTAAGCACTATCATCCTATACCACAATGCCATTATTGTGAATTTTGACAAACACAATTTTTGAGTTTGATGCTAGCTATTTTCAGTTCTCCCAAATTTTCAGTGATTTCACTTCAACTAATGGTTTCTACAGAAGCAAAGCATAGGAGATGTTAGATGTAGTTTCTTTCATTCTTTGTGTTTTAGAAAGGGAAGCTCTTGAAGAGGAATGTGGTCTGCTCATTTTTGAAAGTTGTTGGCAGGAAACTGAGATTAGGTCTCTTAATTCTAGTCTTGGACTTTTATAAGAGCATGGAAGAGCCTGCCTTCCTGAGCCCAGATGCATCTTGTCTGTCTACCACCATTGTTCTCCATTCATGTCCTCTGGGTGCTTAAGCTGCTTCCTCTGTCTCCTTCTGGTGTTTCTTAGGCTCTCTCCCACCTGTGGTTGATAGGTGGCAAGGAGACAGCGGGCTTGGGCAGCAGTGGACCTTGAGGCAGAGATGAAATAACGGCTCTTGGGAGAGAGGTGGAGTGATGAAAGCCTTGAGCTCCAGGGTGTGAAATGGGAACTTGGTGCCGACATGTAGTGGGAGAGCTGGGGCACCACAGAGGTGGATATGGTATCAGTGAGTAATTTTAGCAGTGATATTTTAGGGATGACTTGGGGAGACTAGCACGATTTCACCCCTCTCCCGCTTATCTCTGAAATAACATTGCTTCACAGTAATTTCCTAACTGACCTGAGACAGGCCTGAGATCTTGTCCCAGGGGACTTGGGGGCATATCCTGCCTTACAGAAACATGCTTACCCCCCTTATACTTTAGCTGCATTTCTGCTAGGTTTCTTTATAGCAGTTGTGAAAACCTGGAAATAATTGATTTATTACTTTTTCATTCTCTTTCTTCCCCTAGAATGTGAGTTCCCTGAGAGCAAGGTCATGAATATCTGCACTGTTCACTTCTGTATCCCTAGGACCTAGCAGCACAGCATAGTGAGTGACAGTACAAGCTGAAATGCTCCAGCCTGTGTTTCTAGCCTGTGGTAGACACTGGAAATTTAGAGAGGGAATGTGAAACAGCCCTGGTCCTGAAAGCTTTCAGTCTGGTTGGTAGACCAGATTGACATATAAACAAATTAATCAACCTTGTGTTCATTTGACAGTTACTTCTTGTAGGTTCCTTGGAGAATGCAGTTGGCAACATTCCCGCCCTTAAGAAATTTATAACTAAAAAAACTTAAAATGGCAATACAAGCCTTTTTTGTTTATAAAATCCCAGTTTTCTTTATTTCTTTAAAAAAATATATTTTATTGATTTTTTACAGAGAGGGAGGGAGAGGGATAGAGAGTTGGAAACATCGATGAGAGAGAGACATCGATCAGCCGCCTCCTGCACGCCCCCTACTGGGAATGTGCCCGCAACCAAGATACATGCCCTTGACCAGAATCGAACCTGGGACCTTTCGGTCTGCAGGCTGATGCTCTATCAACTGAGCCAAACTGGTCTCGGCTCTTTTCTTTATTTCTGATTGAGCCCCCAGTTGGCTTTGATTGCAGTGAAGAATTGGGTGTGGGTGGATGGTTGCTGTAAAGTTGATTTTCATAGATCACTTTTCCCTCTCTCCAAACTAATTATGAGGATTGATCCCATTGGTAAATATCTTTTTCATGGCTGACTTGTTAGAGGTTTCCATTGCTTTTCTTAAAATATTTTTTTAAAAAATTTATTTTAGAGAGGAAGGGAGGGAGGGAGAGAGGGTGGTGAAGAGAGAGAGATTGATTTATTGTTCCACTTATTTATGCATTCATTTGTTGATTCTTGTATGTGTGCTGACCAGCAACCTTGACACATGGGGGTTATGCTCTAACCAATTGAGCTACCCAACTAGGGCCTCCATTGCTTTTCTTTTAAAATGCATGTCTCTCTGTTGGGTGGATTTAGAGAGATGGAAAAAATAGGAAAAGAGGCATTATTTTAGAACGAAATGAGTCCTCAGATATTTATTTCCAATACTTTGTTTAATGAAAAGAAAACAAATTATCTGGCTTCTGAAGGCTATGTGATGCACCTAAGGTTATAGCAATTGGAATCAGAGTTGGGTGAAAACAGATTTCTGGCTCCTTGTTCAGTGTTCTTCTTATTCCCACATGTCATGGATGTGTTTAGGCAAGAGGCTGGTATCCACTTGTCTAGGATGTTGTTGTTTTATGGTACCCTGTTTCCCCGAAAGTAAGACATCCTCTGAAAATAAGACCTACTTCCAGTTTTGCCTCTCGCTGTAATATAAGGCACCCCCCAAAAAATAAGACCTCCCCGATAATAAGGCCTCCCAGAACATAAGGCCTCCCGGAATATAAGGCTCCCTAAGCTACCGTAAGGCGTCTGACTCCTGATTTAAAGAGACCTCACACTGCCTGAACAGCTCTGGCTGCGTTGTGGCCAATCAGTGAGCTGGTTTGTGATAACTACTACCGTACCGTATACAGGTAATAAATTTCCTTTTATTTTTGTTCAACAATAAATGTGTACCGTATTCTTCTTCATGGAAAAATAAGACATCCCCTGAAAATAAAACCTAGTGCATCTTTGGGAGCAAAAATTAATATAAGATACTGTCTTATTTTCGGGAAAACAGGGTAAGCATTATTTGAAAATCCCATTTCATGGACTTTTGTCACTCAGATGACAAATTCTGCTATATTGAATTTCACTATGCTTGAGATCTTGGCTTTATTTAGGAAACATAAGAACTTTCACATCAGAATGAGCATTCATTTTCTTTATAGTGGTCACCATAGGAAGGTATGCATTTTTTCCAATGATTGATATTGTGCAAAACATTTTGGAAAAGCCACTTGTGTTAGATCCTGTAGCATAGTCTTTTGAATCTTTTCAGGGATGGCAACTCTTCATATTTCAAAGATTTGCTTTTAGAAACTGGTCTAAAGTCATTTGGAAGTAGAACTTTTGAGCAGTTGCAGCATTGTTGGGATTAAGAGAAGTCTCTTAAGATGTAAATTTGAGTCCCAGGTATAAATTCTGTTATTCTTACTATAATTCATTCAACAAACATTTGCTGAATGTTTGGTTTTATACTTGTGAAGGTTAGGGATTGATGAAATGCAAGTCCCCACTCATGGGGCATTCATAGGCTCACACAAGCAGATAAACATTTAAATAAACAAGTGCAATGAAGTTCTGTATGTACTGTGATAGAACTGTACACAGGGAGAGAGGCGGCAGTTCTGTAGGTTCTGGGAGTTTGAGGATCTATTGAAAGGCTTTATAAAGAAGAGATGCTTCTGTGGAGGCTTGAAAAGAAGGGTTAAGTACTTCAAAGCAGCTGAGAGAGAGTGTACAAGAAAAGACATTGAGTTGAAAACCAGTGTTAATTTTGGCAGTTGCCAGTAGTTCATTGATCCAAGGAGGTTGAGAGAGAAGACTGGAGAGTCAGGCAGGGTATCAGATTATGGAGCATCTTGTACTTCATGCTAAGGCATTTGTTATACTGTTGTAGGTAAACAGTAAGAGGGAGCCATTAAAGAATTTTCAGTCAGGAAGTAATAATCAGATGTGTTCTGAAAAATAATTCTGACTATATACAGAGGATGGATTGGAGGAATGAGATGAAGAGCTGAAAAGCCTTTGTTTTTAGAAGGCTGGTGAATGGTATAGGCAATTAATGATGTGGCCTGAGGTAAGGTGGTGAAGAGTTTAGAGAGGAGGCAGAATAGAGAGCTGATGGGCAACATTAGTATGTAAGAAAGGATTTTTTAAAATTGATCTAGTTATACGCTTCATTCAAAACAACAGCCCAAGAGCTAGCGTTTTGTAGTTAGTATTAATTTGCCAGATTTGTGATAAGAGTATAAGTGCTTATGAAATGGACATTTTTAAAAAATTTGTTTTTGAGGGATAGGAGTATAGAAGAGAAACATCAAAACATTGGCATTAGTTTGTTTTCTGTTATCAGTAGTATTTTTCCTAAATTCAAAAATAAGATTTTGATGAATTCTGTTTTTACTGAATATACAACTCAAACTATGTCCTTAGTATTTGCCTTTCTTCTATTGTGATATTCCATCTTTGGAGTGCTACTGCAGATCCGATATGCCTTATCTTAGTTGGATAAATAACGACATTGAAACACTAGCTCTTTTTTGATTTCTGGTTTTGTGAACTTCCCTTTAAGACAAGAATTTAATCTTAACTAGTGGAGATTGTCCTGAGATGTCTAATTGAGTTGTTTACTCCTTCCAGGGTGTTCCTGAAAAGAAACTACTTCCAATCACTGTCCCCAAATCACCGGCGTTTGCATTAAAGAACAGAATCCGAATGCCCATCAACGATGAGGTGATTCCCTGGGATAGGGATTTCTTCTTCCTTCTGCATAATCAATCTAAGCATTACTCTTTTTTAAAGCTTACTGGAACTCTTGTCCGGTGTTGTCTTCAGCAGTGAGCATAAACATTTGATCATCTCATTTGCTCCTCCTAGAGCAAAGTAATTGGCATGAATCTTCTGGCTTGCAGTGGTAATTCTTTGCAATTTATTGGAGGCCTGCCTTTTTGTATAACATTGAAAATTAACCTACCATTGTAATGTGGATTAAAATTTGCTGATCCCTGTACTCAATTTTGTCTGAGTTGTTAATCACCATTCACTGAGGCACTTTTTAAAATGTTATTTATTTTAAGAGAGAGACATTGATTGTTCCACTTATTTATGCATTCATTGGTTGCTTTTTGTATGTGCCCTGACTGGAGAGTGAACCTGCAACCTTGGTGTATTGGAACCGATGCTCTAACCTATTGAGTTACCTTGTCAGGGCACTGAGGGACTTTAAAATTCACACCTGGCCTAGGGATTGGGGTAGAGAAAGGAAGAGAAAGGGGTATAGAAAGGGTTGTAAAGGTGACTGTGTGATGATGGATCATGAAACTGGAATACATAAACTGTCATTGATCAGGCTAGTGCCCTGTTACATCTCCATCCTTCTATTTAATAAAAGCCTAATATGCAAATTGACTAACGGTGGAATGACCAGTAGCTATGACATGCCCTGACCACCAGGGGACAGATCCTCAATGCAGGAGCTGCCCTCTGGTGGTCAGTACACTCCCACAGGGGACATGCCCCGAGCTCACACCTGGTGAATGCAATGGCAGTGGTGGGAGCCTCTTCCGCCTCTGCTGCAGGCAGGCGGTAAGGAGCAAGGGGTCTCAGAGTGTAAGAGCCCAAGACTGTGAGAGAGATGTAAGACTGCTGGCTTAAGCTGGCAAGTGGACATCCCCCGAGGGGTCCCAGACTGCAAGAGGGCGCAGACTGGGCTGAGGAACACCCCCACCCCTGTGCATGAATCTTGTGTACGGGGCCTCTAGTTTTATCTATAGATATCCAGAGTTGGAGTAATTGTATAGTAGATCTTAAGCATAAGCCATTTTATGTGGGTTTATTTGAAACTAAAATACACAGTAATCTCACATTACCAACTTGAACCCAAACAACTTGGTCCTATTCTGGGTTTGACGACCCATTAACTCCCAGTCACATGTTTTAGTGGAGTCTAGATGTAGATTGGGTCAAAGAGGAGGCCAAGGTGTGTGTACCTTTCTTCTGTTCTTCATTTTATTCACACTGATTGATCTCATTTATTGTTATAACCTTCCTGTGAAAGGCTTAGATCTTTAAAAGTAATTGTGTTAGACCTTTATAAAATACTTTCACATTGGTCTCACCCCAGTGAGTTGGTAGGTAACTTTGCTACACAGGAAACTAAGACACGTAAGAGATTGAGTGATTTGCCTTAAATAATGACTTCTGTCATATAATTTCTGACTCTCCATTCTGAGGAGATAAGAGTGAACAGTCTTTTTTTTTTTTAATATATTTTATTGATTTTGTTTTTACAGAGAGGGTAGAGAGTTAGAAACATTGGTGAGAGAGAAAGAGAAACATCGATCAGCTGCCTTCTGCCCACTCTCCACTGGGTATGTACCTGCAACCAAGGTACATGCCCTTAATCGGAATCGAACCTGGGACCCTTGAGTCCGCAGACCCACACTCTATTCACTGAGCCAAACTGGTCAGGGCGAGGGAGCAGTCTTGTTTCTAAACTGCATTTTTTCTTGTAGGAAGAGGAGCCAGTAGTGATAAGAAGAGCTCAACCTCGGGCACATTTGGGGGTACCTTTTAAGCCCCAAATCCCAGAGGCAAAGACTGTGGAAATATGTCCTTTCTCATTTGATTCTCGAGACAAAGAACGTCAGTTACAAAAGGAGAAGAAAATAAAAGAATTGCAGAAAATGGAGGTAGGTGTTTTCATTTTTGTAAGTAGCTTAACACAATTCTTGGATCCCTCAAAGATAACTTTTTATGTTGCACTTTTGTAAAAATCACTGACTTCCTTTAATCTCTTTATGACAACCTTATGAAACATAAAAAGGGCAAGTAATTTTAATAACCTTTCTGGCTCAAGGGTGGTAAGTGACTTGTCCATGATTATGTTCTATTGCAGGCAATACCAATATTGGGAGGAAAACTTGGGTTCCATTACCCTTTTTTTTTTTTAAATATGTTTTTATTGATTTCAGGAAGAAGGGGAGAGAGATGGAAACATTAATGATGAGAGAGAATCATTGATTAGCTGCCTCCTGCACACCCTCTACTGGGGATCGAACCCACAACGTGGGCATGTGCCCTTTACCAGAATTGAACCCAGGACCTTTCAGCCCGCAAGCTGATGCTCTGTTCACTGAGCCAAACCGGCTAGTGCCTTTTCCTCTTTTTTAGATTTAGATTGATCCAAGTATTCTGGCTTAACTATTGCTTTTTGGCTAGAAAGGCCTTATTTTAAATTTTATGTTTTCTTTTATATCAGGTGCCCAAGTTCAAGGCACATCTTTTGCCTGATTTTGACACTGTTAACCTGCCAGAGAAGAAGGTGAAAAGTGTAACCCAGACTGAGCCTTTCTGCTTGGAGACTGACAAAAGAGGTGCTTTAAAGGCACAGACATGGAAGCACCAGGTGAGGGGTTGGGAGAGCATCTGGGGGTATATAATGTCTATTTTGGGGGTAGGTGTTAAGATAAGGTCTTAAAATTATAATTGATCCTCGAACAACACTAATTTGAACTGCACAGGTCCACTTATGCGTGGATTTTGTCAATAAATACTGTGAATGTATTTCCTCTTATTTTCTTAATAGCTTTTTCTCTAGCTTAATTTATTGTAAGAATACAGTATTTAATACATATAACATACAGAATATGTTTTAATTGACTATTTGTGTTTTTAATAAGGTTTCCAGTCAAAAGTAGGCTGTTACATTAAGTACATTTGGGAGGAGTCAAAAGTTATATGAGGATTTTCAACTGTGTGGAGTGTTGGTGCCCTAGTCTCCATGTTTTTTGAGGGTCAGTTGTATCATAAAGATACTTTCTAATTCTCAGTGGATTTAGATGTTGTCAGTCTGATCTACTCACTGTAGATGAAATAATCTGCTGTCTTTATTGATGAAGCAGTTAGAAGCACTAGTACTTGAGTCATGGAAGAAGTGGTAGTCATGGCAAATTGTCTGACAGGCTTTCTTTCCAATAGCTGGAAGAAGAAATGAAACAACAGAAAGAAGCAACTTGCTTCAAGGCTCGTCCAAACACCGTCATCTTCCAGGAGCCCTTTGTTCCCAAGAAAGAGAAAAAATCCATGACTGGTAGTATTATATGTACTCTTGGGGGATTGGGACAACATTGTCAGACTTTCCAGGGGGAATGCCTGGGACTCAGTTGTGTTCGTATAATGCTGTGGCAACCAGAAGCATTTGCTTCTAGAGGATCTAGTTTTTTCTCCCCTTGACCCAGTCTTTTGCTTTTTTTGAACCCAGCAGCTATGTTGAGTTTCAGAATATATTGGGACCAGATTTATAGAGCAAGATCCTGGGCAGAGGCAGCTGGCATTTCAATAATAGATATAGGCTTTGCCCATCTAAAGAGTATCAGTAAGTGAGGGAGGGATAGCCAGAACCTCTTTCTGGAGGTCACCCTGAAGCAAGCCTTAGAAACAGAACATTTGCTTCCTTAAGCACTGGGTACATTGTCAGAAAATTGGGGTTCTTCTACATCTATCTGTCTTAAAATCACTATGTGGTTTTAAGCAAGCTACTTCACCTATTTGGGTTTTGCTTTTCTCCTAATTAGTTGATTTTCAGGGACCCTTCCATATTTTAAACTTCTAAGACTCCCAATTTTCAGTAAGGCTTCCTTAGCACTCAGCCGTTCTGTTGACATGCATGTGTGTGCCTCTTGCTGGCTCTATGGGGTTCAGGTTTATGCAAGTCCTGCTGGAGTACCAATATTCTCTCTGTTTCTGTACTCAGAGAACCTTTCATTAGTTCAAGAACCTTTTCAGCTGGCCACTGAGAAGAGAGCCAAAGAGCGGCAAGAGATGGAGAAGAAAATGGCGGAAGTAGAAGCCCAGAGAGTCCAGAAGTTGGAGGAAGTCAGGCAGCAGGAGGAAGAGCAGCAGAAGGAGGAGCTGGCCAGGCTACGGAAAGAACTGGTAACTGGGCAGCAGGAGTGCTGACTAACCCATGATTGTCTCTGTTTTGTTTTCGCTGTATCTTGTCTTGTCTCAGGACCTAAGGTGGCAACAGGGACACATCAATGACAGGGGAAGCAGGAAACCACACAAATCAAGGATGGTGACAAAGTGGAGATGTGAATGAGGCTTAAGATCTGTACATTGTGATCCATGTATCTGCTAAGTTTAAGTTATATAATTTTGGCCCTCTTTAGAAGCCAACCTGTCATTTACATAACTCACAATGTTCATGTGATAAAAGCAAACTAGTTGTTAAAATAATACAATTATCCTTAGTATTGCACTCAGACAGTTTCTTCCAGGGGTCTTCATAAGGAGGAAATCATGGCATAACTGTTCACAGTGATCATTAACTTATTATTTCTTAAGGCTTAAGAGAACCAATATATTTTATAATTAGACAAGAATACATATTTAGGACATGAGAATTGGGCAGTAACTATATTTTTTTCCCCCTTTTAACACTTGACTCAAATTCCTTGGAGTTATAGTGTATATCGGTTCACATGAACCTCTGCCAGCACTAGCATAATGACTTAAATATTAGTTATCCAAAAAGGAAGCTTAATTCACATTAAAGACCCTTTCACTAGGAGGGCAGCAAGCCACATTAACTGCATCAGTGAGGAAGAAGACAGTTTTAGATGAAGCTTCATATGATTAATAAAAATGACTATGGACATACATAAGTTGTTGAGGTTTTGTCTAAAAGTGCTAAGCCAACAGCTGATATAGTGATTGGCAGAGGTGACTGGCTGCAGAAAGGGTCTAAGCAAACTATTAAAGGGACTAGCTTCTCGGCAAAATTCAAGCTACCATTTTCTGATTGAATGGAAAAACAAAACAAAACACACACACAATACATTCCCCACTCCAGATATACTTGCAAAACCAACCTTTTTTTCATCCTCAGGCTCTTTGATTTTTTTCTTCAACACTTGTTACCTTCTGCCTATGTTTGTCCCCATCATGGAACTGTTTCTTACAGCGAGTCTCAGTGTAGGTTGATAGCACAGTTCTGCCAGTGCTAGTTAACTCTCTGTTAATCTGGCTTGATGTAGAATTGATTGTAGATACAACATGTCAAACTCTCGGCCCACAACGAATATTTTTGCAGCCCAGCCAATTTAACGGTACATATGAAATATTTTGATAAAAACTTCGTGACTTAATTTTTACAATTTTCTGTTATACATAATTATTAATAACATGAATGAATGGAAACCTACTTGGGCTCCAAAGCTCAAGTGCTTTTCCATTATATGTACTGTGTTTGCCTCCCTGCCCTTTTCCCCCACCCCTCACCTTGGATTAGTGACTGGGACCTGTAAGACTGTACAAACATTTTCTCAAGAAAAACAAAACATAAAAAACTAAAAATGGAACTCCCATTTGACCCAGTAATCCCACTCCTAGGAATATATCCTAAGAAACTAGAATCACCAATCAGAAAGAATATATGCACACCTATGTTCATAGTAGCACAATTTACAATAGCTAAGATTTGAAACAACCTAGATGCCCGTCAGCAGATGAGTGGATCAGAAAACTATGGTACATCTGCACAGTGGAATTCTATGCTGCTATAAAAAAGAAGGAATTCTTACCATTTGCAGCAACTTGGATGGAACTGGAGAGCATTATGCTAAGTGAAATAAGCCAGTCAATGAAAGAAAAATACTACATGATCTCATTTATGGATAATAAAGAACATTATAAACTTATGAACAAAAAGATAGATACAGAGATAGTAAAGCATCGAACAGACTGTCAAATTACAGTGGGAAGGTTAGGGAGAGATGGGGTAGATAAGAGATCAACCAAAGGACTTGTATGCATGCATATAAGCACAACCAATGGATACAAGACACTGGGGGGTTAGGGCATGCATGGGAATGAGGGAGGGGGGCAATGGGAAGATATGTACACATGTAACACATTAATTTTAAAAAAAAAAAGGCTTAAAAAAAAACAAACCAAAACAACTACAGTGTAGTTTTCTAACAGCAGTATCAGTGATGACTTTATTTTCCTTACTTCGCAGGTGCACAAGGCAAACCCAATACGCAAATACCAGGGTGTGGAGATAAAATCAAGTGACCAGCCTCTGACTGTGCCTGTATCTCCCAAGTTTTCCACTAGATTCCATTGTTGAACTCAACTGTGGACTGCAGACACTACCTGGGAACAGGAGTTGCTTTTTCCATCAAAGCTTTCGTTGTCAGAGTGGTATGGAGAGGACGCATTTCTTCAGACTTTTACCTACCCATGCCAACAGAGCATACTTAACAAGTGTGGACTCTAATTTTGTTGAGAATTGTTATATTGCATTATTGAGGCTAATAATGAGATTCAACTCATATATATTGCGATCAGACTCCATGTAGTTATTTCCTTTGGAACATCAGTTGACCTTTAAAATGGGTTTTAACTTGGACTAGAATTTAAATTTAAAGTCTTTATATCAGCACTATGTAATTTCCATTGCCCATTCCCTCCCCCCCCCCCTTTTTTTTTTTTTTCTTTTCTATTTTACATCAGAAAATAAAGATAGTTAATTACTGAGATAGGATTTGAGTCATGGCTTCAGTGAGGAACAGTCAGTATATCAGATTCCTCTTCTCAGCACAAAATGAATTTCAAGTTGAGCCCTTTGCTTCGAGGGGAAAGCCTCATTAACTGCACAACAAGAAGACGGTGTGGACTGCTGGGAGCCTCACATTAGCCTCAGCATGCTTTGGGCAGAGCTGCTACTAAGGCACATTCTTCCCTTATTGGTGCTGATAATAATGGCGATGCCATGCAGCCCATGTTTTAAGTTCTTCAGTAACCTGGACTTGAAGAAATAGATTTCTCTGGTTCATAAGTGTCAGCTCAAGTAAAATTTTTAAATAAATCCTTTCTTGATCATATGACCTCCTTAGATAAGGATGATCACTTATTTTTCAGTGCCTCCCAATTGTTTCTTGTGTATGTCTCCAGTACAGCAATCACACCACTGAGTTACTTGTACTTGGTTATAAACTGGTAGAGACACAGATATCCAAAATTACTTTAGTCATCTCTGTATTTCTTGTAGCTGGCAAAATATTTGCTAGGTCCATGTTAAATAGCATATTTTCTTTTCGACTTGACATTATTTATGAACTCTGTTCTATACCAATCATATCTGTCTAGGCCAGTCCTAGGTATCATATTAAACCTATATTCCTTTCATTTATTCATTCAGTGAGCATTGTGTACAAACATTGTAGATTCAGCAAGATATGATTTGCAAGCCCACAAACTGATGCAAAATATGGTTCCTTTATTCACTTAGATATATATGTATGCAGTTCCATAACTACTTATGTAGTTCATTTAACAATATTATTGGTATCAACTATATATAACTTGGCATTGTGCTAGTCTCTAGAAATATAGCAGTGACCAAAACTAGAAGACTTTGCCTTTATGGAGCTTACCTTTTTTCAAGAGGAGACGGACAATAAGTAACTGTTCTGTCAGGTGAGAAATGTTTCCCTGACTGACTGCTGTGTGGAGAACAGACTAGGCGGGGAGCGGGGGCATGTGAGAAGGAAACAGGAAAGTTGAGGTTCTTGATATAGTCTAGGCGACAGCTGATAGTGGCCCCTGGGCTTGCATGGCAGCAGTGGAGGTGGTGAGAAATGGTTGGGTTCTGAGTGGATTTTGAAGCTGTAACTGATAAGACTTGTAACAGATTGGACCTAGAGAATAAGAGAAAGTGGAGTTAAGGAGGACATGCAAGTATCAGCCCCAAACAGAGTTCTTCATCTCTTATGCCCTGAGAAATCCAGTTCTACCCCAGTCCTCATATATCATGGATTTTCTGGGGGCTTTATTATTATTTTGTAGTCATCTCTTGGTTTGGTTTTTAACTTTTCATCTCTTGATCCCCTCTCTGTCCTGTGGAGGTTTTCTACCTACCTATACCAGCCTTTCCTTTCTAACAGTTCACTATTCTTCATATATTCCTATCTGGTATCATTTTTGTTGTTGTCCATTTCTTGTTTCGTGGAGAATAAATCTGGTTTTGAGAAGAGCATTATTGAGAATTATGGGCCTGTGAGATCCTTTATCCCATTTACTTCATTCTGGTTTACCTCCTCCAGAAACACCTGTGTCAGAGTAGAATGTGTTTTAGAAGCAAACAAATAGCTTGAAATTGAGACACAGATATCCATTGCCTCTTGCTTCCCAGAATTTCTCAATTTTCCAGTGGCTCTCTTTTCTCCTTAGCACTGCCTGTTTAGTATTGAGTCCTCTCTGAACTACCTCACATGACATTCATTTTTCTAGTACAGTTCTCCCATTTTCCCTGAAACTTTCCACTTATTTTTTCTCCTTAGATACGCCTCAAGTTTATTAAAGATGCCTTATACATACTTTTGCTACTAAAAATTGAAATAGGACATCAAAAAGTGTTACAACTACAATAAGTACAATAAGGTATGTATCTAAAATGGTTCCAGGCCATAATTGTCAATAATACAATCAAGAGGACCTGGATGTAATAGGCAACGACTACAGCCACATTTAAATTCTGGCTTATTCAGATACAAGCTGCAATATTTAATAGCATCCATCCTTCTTATCATCTTTAATCGAAGCCTTTCTCTCATCTCCTTCATTTCTTTCAGAACATTTGCCATTGTCCTCACTCCATGTCTCCTGTAGAGCATGCCATGATTCAGCCCCAGTCATATGCCTTCAAGTTGTTTCCTATGTCCTGCTGTTGGGGTGAATGTTTTGGTGGAAGGGACTGGAATTCAGTAGTAGGGTTGAGAGTTAAGTTACTAAGGTTCTGTGCTAGTCCTTCTGGGACAGCTTGAGTGCCAGCTGAATATCCTTCACTGGGCAGCTGAGAAAACTCCTGGGTCGAGGTGTGTTACTCTTCGTTGGTGAGTCCGTTGGAAGTCTAGTCACAGCCTGAAGTTCTTCCTAGATTCTGTCTAAAGAGAGCTCAAAAATAAGGTGATGCTCAAAACTCTCAAATAGATATAAAGTCTCCACTTCTATTTTACAGAAAAATTTAGGTTCTTCATTCCTTCAGACCATGTCTGAAAGAGCTTCTCAACCCTCTGAAGTCATTGCAATTTTTCTAAACCAAGATCATGTCCTCTGATAGGAATTTACTGATTTCTGAGAAATCTGGTGTCACACTTTGCTTGACTATTTTGCAAAGTTACTAGCACCAAAGTTACTAGCTTTGTTGAAATTCCCACAATTTCTGGGATGAAGTCTGTTTTCCGTATTGTTTTGACTTGGTCATGGTTTCCCATTGCTAATAGTCCTGCGCTGAGATTATTGTTCACTCTTTAGTTGATCGTTTTGCTCTTGTGTAATTGCTTGTTGCCATCTTGACTGCTATTTTAGTTCTTACTGCTTATTTTCCACAGAGTTTGTCCCTGGAAAGTGGAGTTTGAGTGGTAGGCAGTTCCTTTACACAAGGAGCTGTAACACCAGATAAGATGTGATTGAGCCATGTGAGACAGATGAAACAAATGCTGAGGGAGATTCTTGTTGGGGGTGAGGTTGCAGGGTTTTCTTAAAAATTTTTTTTTTAATTAATTTGAGAGAGAGAGAAACATTGATTTGTTGTTCCACTCTTTCCTTGATTGATTCTTATATATGCCCTGACAAGAGATTGAACCCTGACTTGGCAAATTGGGATGATGCTCTAACCAACAGAGCTCCCTGGCCAGGGTGAGGTGCAGTTCTTTTTTAAAAAAAAAAAACACAACAACAATATTTTTATTAATTGTAGAGAGGAAGTGAGAGGGAGAGAGATTGAAACATCAATGATGAGAGAGAACCATTGATTGGCTGCTCCTGCATGTCCCCTACCCGGGAATGTGCCCTGACTAGGAATTGAGCCATGCCAGGCAGACTCTTTTTTCTTTTTAAAGTAAAAATAACAGAAGTAATACTGCCTTTGAAAATAAGGTAATAATGATTATATTAAGACATGAACATCTCCTCCCCCTATTCCCATTCCCATGGGTAACTCATATTAAACAATCATGTATTCTTCCAGAAAACTTTTTATGTTCACACAGATTTGTAGGGCATTTTTCTTTTTATAACAATATGATTATAGCATTCTACATTTTATTTTTGTTTGTTCTTTGAAAGGTTATGCATTCACATGGTTCAAAATTCACAAGCTACCCAGGTAAAGTTTCCCACTTTCTCCTCCAGCTGCTCCCTCCCCAGATTAGCGCTGCCAGGTGTGTTCCCTTGCGGAGATGGCTTCTGCATGTGCAGATTCCTATCTCTAACCTTTTATTTTTAGACAAAGTGTCATACTCTACACTCTGACCTCACTCTTTTCATATGTTCTACATTGAATGGTGTGGTTCAGCTGCTACTTTGGGCAAGTGCTGGCTTGCTCCCTGACTGAAGTAAGAAGCCTCTAATGAGAATCTAGTGACATGGAAACAGATCTGGAGTGGGGTCTAGTTCCTTTACATGATGTCCTTGGCTGGTGACCTGAGGTCCCAAGGACTGGGGGGCAGGTCAGTAACACCTGGTCTTTTTTAGCTCCTGGCTTAGCTGAGCTTGGGTGCTTATTGGCTTGCATATCTGGTCAAACCTATGTATCCTTTTAGATAAATCTTGATTTTGCTTTCCTCTCAGTTCCCTTCTGAATCTTGTCTCCTGGAGAAGGTTCCTCATTGCTGACAGTAGCAGTTAAAAAAGCCATTGGCCACGAGGCTGGGCTCCTATTTCTGCACAGGCAGCTTGATGGTGTGGATCCAGGTAGGAATTGGTCAACATTCGGAATCCTGAGCTGCCATCTGCCCTGCAGCCTGCTGGGATGCTCAGTTTAGACAACATATAAAGTTTCCTGGATACTGGACAAGCCCAGGCCTATGGAAAGAGCAGGGAGGTTAAAGTGTGTGGTACTTTGAACAGTGACGAAGGCGTAACCAGGGAGCTGACATGTTTGCTCTGTCGCCAAGAATTCCAGGACAATTTGTTATCCAACTCAAGCCAGTGTGGTTGCTGCAAAAAAGAAGCCTGGGGATAAAACCCTACACTGCCCTTGTTGCATCTGCTTTCTTGCATGCCCACTCTTCCTGTGCTGTAGTGAAGTTTACCGACATGGAGATGTCTGATGATATTTGCTGTTCTCATGCAAGAGAGTAGGAGGCTGGGCTCATGCCAAAGCATGACTTTTATGTGTGGAAGGTGCCAGCTTCCTGAAAGGGCTTGACAAATGCAGGCATTTCACTCCCAGAGATCATAGTTAGAGGGGCAGAGGTAAAAAGCTTAGGCAAATACTAGGTTTTATTTAGGAATTATTTCACCAGACTAAGTCTAACATGAAGGTATCAATTGCCCTCTCCCTTTTCCTTAAACTTTTATTAAAAAGGAAATAAAAACTGGCCCTGTCTGATCTGCTGAGACCCACGTAGTTATGGGATTGGTATCCCAGAACCTTCCAGGCAGGCATGTGAATGTGCTAAGAACTGCAGCCAAGTGCTGTTGCCCAGCTTGTTTTGGCACCAGTGGTATTTCCTCAGGTCAAGGGTGGGAGACATGGTTTGCAGTTGGTCAAGATACTAAATAGTGTTGTAAATTGTAATATGAAAAGCAGTCTGGACAGCACTGACACTTTCACTGGTGGGCATTCATATACAGAACACTCACGACATCACTAGAAGGTGACTTTAAATTTGCTCTATGCAAAAATCTCACAGCGTTGTTATGTACACTTTTTATTAATAGTTATATATAATTTGGAATATACCTAGTAATGAGAGGAAAGAAAAAAAAAATCCGTGGTCCCATCACCCACCTTGAACACTGGTATTACTTTGTATAATCTCTTTTTCTCTGTGTAAACCTTTTGTCTCTTTTTCTACATTATAGGGTTTTTCTGTATATATATTTTGTATTGTATTTTTATTTAGCATAGTAATGACTCAGATATTTTTCCTATATTAACACATACTTTGTGAATACCAATGTTAACCACAGCACACTGCTCCATTGTTTTGTCTTTGCTTTTCTTTGTTGAAAATGCTAGTTTTGCAAAGGATTTTTCTAGACTCAATTTATAGGACAGATTTGTCTTGATTTGCTTCCCTTTGTCATGTCTGTTTCAACTTGAAGAGACTGTTTCAAACCATTAGTCAGTCTTTGTAATTAAAATATTAAAAGGACATTTAAGCCCCTCCCAAAAGCCTAGTTAGTGACGTTATTCTGGCATACTCATTTGCAAAATGGGAAGCTCTTTCAGCTGGTGTGATCTGTGTTACTGGCACTCCTGCCCAGTGAAAAAGTCTATTGGCATTTAGCAAAGCCTTTCTGGAGAGGACTCTAGCTAGTTGTGTTATTTTAAAGTCTTGGAGCAATACAACCTCAGACACAGTGGATTGTTGTCTCTAAGCCTTCAGGTCAGATTTGAAAGAACGCCCTTGTCTTAACTCTATGGGGGAAAAATAGGAGCAAGGATGTCATCTCACTGCTGTTCCTGACATGTGAAGTAACGTTTACCAGGTCATCTCCCTCACTTTTCTGGACCAGTTTCCACATATGTCAAATGAGGAGATTGAACTGGAAAGATGAATAGGGCTCTTTTCAGCTTGAATATCTTCAGAATTTTTTTTCTAGGCAATTTGTTCTCACTACATCAGCCCTACTTTCATGTTTATATTTTTCTGTAACCAGTTGCTCAATCACTGTGAGAGGGCACCTCTAGCAAACTTTCCTGCCCCTGGATTTTCATTTGAACTTCAGTGAAGTATGTTGGAGACCAGTTTGATAACTTGTTGAGGACTTTCCAAGGGTTGTTCTGGAAACAGAAATCTATCCCAGATACTCCAGAGGACTAATCTCTGAATAATGTCCCCTGACATACACACATTTTCTAATGTTTCTCTTAACCTGAGAACTGGTTGAAGACTGCACAGAATGAATGCTCAGATATTTATCTCCTTAACCAGACTACTGCATGAGGTCCCCCCCATCCTTGACATTTCAAGGTTATCTCGAAGTGGTTCTATTGTGGTAGGTGGTTTAAGGACATCCCAGTCAAACAGATGCCTTGCCTGGCTGCTCTTCTGTCTCCACCACAGTTCAGTTTTAACATTGTCCTTGGTCAGAGTTAGATTGTTTTGGGACAAATGTCACAGGGATCAGGAGGAACACAGAATTACTTAGGGGGATGAGCCCTAGATTGGGGATTGAAAGTGGTTTCTGGCTTTGTGACCTTGAGCATGTCGTTTGAATTCTCCAGGCCTCAATTTCCTCTTCTGAGAAGTTACAGTGATGTGTCTAGAAAGGACCTTTCCTCCAGCTGTTAATGAGGCTCTCCCAGCGTTAATGTGACTCAAATGTACTCTGGGCAGCAATGATGACTGTCACACTGGGCACATATTTATCCCCTGTTGGCCAGTGTGACTCAGTCATATTTTCAGTACTAATTGTTAGTGGGTATGTGTCACTAGGAGTTGCCAGAAGCCCCTGCTGTTGACTCAAACTAGCAACCTAACAGGACAGGGCCAGCAGCTGCTAGTTAACAGCCAGCGAAAGGAGCTGGGAGATTTCTCAGGGAGGAGGCTACTGGGAGTTTGTGCAAGCAAGAAAGGCAGGGGATTTTAACTGAGTTTGTAGAAATCTCATTCTTAATGGCTGGAGGTTGGTGTTTACACTGTAAGCTCGCTGGTCTTATTTGCTCATTAGCCTTTTTTTCTCGCAATTCTTTACTGCAGAATAGAAATTGAATAGAGGAAGCAACACAGAGAAATTAGAAGTTGGGAGGAGCTGCCACTACCCACCCCTGTTCACTAACAGTTTATGTTTTTTGTGCATCTTCCTCTCTTTGAACATCAGCTGTACTAATAGTGGGGTCTGAGCGTTTGTGTTTTCCTCACACAAGTACCCAAACCCTCTTACCTACTCAGAGGCCTCATGAAAATGGGTAGGGATTGCCAGGCTGGAAGCTCAGCAAGTTGGTTTGGGACAGTGGTCCTCAGAGTGTGGTCTGAGGGCCAGCAGATAACATAACTGGGACTAGAAGTGCAAATTCTCTAGCCCCACTCCAGATTCCTCAGTCAGATACTGGCAGCCATCCAGGGAACTACCAGCAGTAACGTGACTCATATGTACTCTGGGCAGCAATGATGACAAAGTTGATGCATGCTCAACTTTGAGGACCACTGTGCTGGGAGAGGGACCTGCAGGTCTTCCAGCTCAGAGGTCTCTATGGGCAGGGAGCTAGGAGCCATTCTCTCCCGTGTTGCTCTGTGTCCAGACAAAACGAGCCAATCTGGGGGGCAGGAACACCCCTCCTGCCCAGAGCTCCCTGGGAGTTGGCTTTGTGCACTCTGCCACCTTAACAGGAGAGCTGCTGTGTTCATTGAACAGGTATTTATCTCCTTAACCAGTATTTTATGACCAGGATGAAGATGGAGTGAAAAATGCTTTTTATATGTCCTCCCAATAAGTTATATGACAAACCGAGGCTCAGAGTTTAAGTTACTTTCTGAAAGTTCATCATGCTAGTAAGTAGCAGAGCCAGAATTCAGATCCAGGTCTCTGTCCCCAAGTGTCCTTTCCACCGCATCCATGTAACCCTCATGTAGAGCCACCTGTAGGGATGGTCATTCTCACCAGGGGTTGCCAGAAGGTAACAAACAACCTAACAGACCTGGCCCAGCAGCTGCTCCTTCACAGCCAGCAAAGGGAGCAGGGAGCTGGCATTCCCCGGGCTCTTTTTATCTTTTTAAAATACATGTTTATTGGTTTCAGAGAGGGAGAGAAAGACACATCAGTGATGAGAGAATCATTGATTGGCTGCCGCCTGCATGCCCCGCACTGGGGATGGAGCCCGAAACCCAGGCATGTGCCCTTGGCCGGTTTCAAACCCAGGACCCTTCAGTCCTCAGGCTGATACTCTATCCACTGAGCCAAACCAGCTAGGGCTTCCTGGTTCTTTTTAGAATTGAGTGACACTTGATCAAAGAACCCCTGGGTGAAGAAGAGATTGTTTTTGCCATCCTCCTGCACTGGCAACTCTGCACTTGGAAGTATTTCTCTTGTGAAGGTTGCAGATTGGTCTGGGGCCTGCACTGAACTCTTGACCTTGCTTCGGGAACCTCCAGCTAAGCTTCCCAGGGGCTGGAAGGCAGGTCATCCCACACTTTCACACAGCGGGCATCTCAGATCATTCCTGTCCGGGATGTGGTAGCTGTCAGTCAACTAAGTCACAAGCCTCAGGGGGCCTAGGTGTTAGCCAAGATGGTCAAAGTGCCAAGTGTCCACAGGCAGGCGGCGTTCCGCCCAGCCCACTCCTCATCCTCATCCTTCATTTGGATGCCCCCAACACCCCACACAGGGCCCTTTCTCCCAGCTGTCACTCAGCTTGCCACAAACTCCCTGTTTCTTAGGGCAACTTAGTTTAGCAAACGGACCTGACGTTTTATAATTAGCACCATGGTGGGCGGGGAAGCCGGCCTGTACACCAGGGCAGAACACGCATTCCCTGCTTTTTGAGACATTTCCTGGGATTGTGTGGCAGGAGGGACTTCTGGTGTAGATAAAGTTGAATTACACTCAACTCCCAGGTCTCTACTCGGCTCTTGGATCCTGCTTCTACTCTTACATGTTTGTCCCCCGCCCCCACCAGGCCTGCCTTCCTGAGGTGGTGCTTCCAAGTCTAGTCCTGGGACGTTTCCTGTTCTTGGAACAGCTGCGCCAGTCTGGGGTACCCTCCTGCTACTTGATCCTATAGGGAGGTGTCCAATGGCCACGGGCAATTTTCAGATGACCTTGTTTTTCTGACGTCATTAGATGGCTATTTTTGGCTTTGCTGTTTATGCTGCAGAGAGTTGGGCTGAGATAGGGGAGAGGGAGAAAGAATGAAGGAGGGGCTGGTCTTGGTGCCCATGGTCCCAGGGCCCTACCCAACTAGGAGCATTTATTTGTCAGCATTTTCAGAGCACCTATTGAATGTCAGGCCCTGGGACTTCCAAATGGGTGACATAGTCATCTTCACTCACAAATGTATTTTTCAGCGTCAAGCTTGAGAAGCACAGCCCAGGGGGCTCGAGAGGGAGATGTGCTCCGGAGTCCCCACGGGCTGCACAGTGGGATGCTATCAGGCGTGCCCTCAGAGCTGGCCCTCTGCTGTGGGGCTTCTCACACTGGGTGTTTGTGAAACCACCCGTTATGCTGCGGCCTGGGCACTGTGAAAGCCTGCACTAGCCATGCCTTGGGCTGAGAGCACCCCTGACCGTAGTCCTCTGAAATGACCCCTCCTCTGAAATCCCAGTGTTTTATACTTCGTGTGTAGCTCCTACCATTTTCTGCCTTGAGTTGTAGGAATCAGTCCATATTGATATGTTTTGAGTTATTAATCTCAATTACAAATAGTCACTTCAAAAAATTTGCTAAATTCAGACAAAGAGTAAAAATTGTCCATACTCCACACCTGTTCATATGTATATTCCTCCAGACATTTTCTCTATAAATATTTTTAACAAAAAGGATCCCAAATTCATCAATGATTTTTACAATCTGTTTTCACCTAAAAAGCATGAGTGGCTATTCTTTTTCCCCCCAACTCCATCTCTCTGTCCCCAGAGTAACCAGTTTAGTCCTTGCCAGAGAGGAGAGCACTCAGAAAGTTAAACTCTACATTTCCAGGGTGGAACAGCACGTCATTTGGGCTTCCAGATAAATCTATGTCCAGTTGGCCATACCGAGTGTCCATAGATCTCCGCGTATACTGCTCTAAGCAGTCTGACCCAGGGCTTTCCCAGAGGCCTGAGAGTTATGCCACAGCCCTGGGCCTGGGGGCCCAAGGTGAGAGGGTGGAGAAAAGATCCCTCAGTAGCTCCCATTCCAGGACCAGAGGAAAGTTGTGAGGGGACTTGGCTGCTCCCTTTAGAGTCAGAAGGTCATTGCTCAACTCCTAGATTTTCCATCACAGCCGAGCCGGGAGAGGGTGAGGCTGGGAAATGTCTCTGAGCAGGTCCTTTTAAAAGCATCTTGGCTGGATTAATTTCATCCTAAGAGCCAGGGAAGCAGTGCCTGGCTGGAGTTAACCCCTCCACTCCCAAGGAAATCTCCCAGAAATGGGCAAGCCTGGGAGTCCAGGCTTCTGGAGTACAGAGCCATCCGTGGCAAGAGGCCTAAGGAGCCGTGAACTCTGGCTGGAGATAACTTCCCTCTTGCCTGGGTAAATCCAACAGGCATAATTGCATCCTGCTGACCTTAATTCCCCTGGCAGGTTTAATTGGTTCTGGCATTGCCCCACTTCCTGCCCTGCCCCTGTAGAAGCAAAGAGGATGGCTGTACAGCTGGTGCAGGGTGGAAGAGATCCTTCTTAAGGGTGGGCAGGGGCTCTGGCAGCCCCCAGCTGGTGGAGGGGGTTTCCCCATGCCCCACCCCCATGCCTCCAAGGGAGAGCCGAGAAGAAGCTCAGGGACTCCCAGGAGCAGCTGGCCAAGCCAAGCTCAGCCTGGGCGGCCAGCAAGCTGCAATCCTGTGGATCCAGAACCAGGCCAATTTCATCCCAGCTGGAAGGGAGCACGGAGGAGCCTGCAGGGACAGCTGAGCCCTCCACCTGAGATGTCCACATCATTATGGAGACCCCACAAAATAAACTGATGAACAAAGTAGATCCAGAGACACAGAAGCATGGAACAAACTGGAACCTCAGAGGGAAGGCGGGGGAGGGTGGGTGGGGTGGGTGGGAAGAGATCAACCAAAGAACCCATGGACACAGACAATAGGCCTGAGCTGGGGGGCAGAACATATGTTCCCCCTGATCCCCCCGCCCCTCGTTGACCTCTAGCACTTCGATATCTGTGCTCGCTTAATGGTCCCAGCCACCCCGGGGGAGGGGGGGAGTCCACAGGCAGAGTGGTAATGAGCTGAGCCTTGGATTAGGTGGTTTAGACCCTGTAATCAGTTTTCCTTCACATCTTTGAAATGGGTTGAAATAGCATTTATAATGCACGTACTATGTACCCAGGCCCTGTTCCTATATCCTTCCCCCCCTGTGAGGAAGATGTTCCTCCTACAGATGAGGAGACAAGCAAAGGCTTTTGCCCACACCTGTTAGTCTCAGCTTGGCTGACAGAACTAACCATGGAGATTGTAAGAGCTGAATTGAAGACACTCATGAAGTTGCTTATGCAGGGTCTGGCCTGTTTATTTAAGGGTTCAGTAAGTGCTATTTATTATTTGGGAATCATAGCCGTGACAAAGGAGCAAGTTAAGCCCCTTATGTTATCTAAGCCTGGATTTTGGTTTCATCAGGGGGCGGCTCTGGATTTGAATCTGAGTAATTTGAAGCTACTCAGTAGAGACAAGCCTCTTACCCTTTCTTAGCATCAGTTTCTGCACCATTGAAATGGTCTAACATTTGGCCCCTGGAGTCCCTTGTGAGGATCCAGTGAGCTGGAGGGAAGCCTTCGGCAGAGTCAGGCCTGGTCCTTGGTGGCACTCAATAAGTGAGCAATATTGACAACCACACTAATAGCAAGAGGATGTCAGCCAGGACCATCATACCCAGTCCAGACCCTTGCTAGTCTCATCAAACACTGATTGGCAAGTACGCCTCGTGCTGGGGACACACATGAGCATCATACAGCCCCTGCCCTCTAGGGCTCCCAGACAGTGTTCATAGTGGGATCAACCTGGAGTTGAAGGAGGCCAGAGGAGAGAGATCCAGCATTTCAAGCTAAACCAGAATCTGCTACAGGGACAACCAAATGGGGGGCCAGGGACCCCCAATAGTAGGTGCAGACAGGAAGCACTTCCACCTCCAGAATGCTGAGACCCACCCCAGCTGGGACAGTGGGGTGAGCACAGGCAGAGAAGTTTTATGAAAGAGAACTTTGGGTTGTGAAGAAGGACATTTCTGTCTGGACTCCCCTTACTTGTGGAGTGACTTTGTGCAAGTAACTCAATTTAAAAAAATCAATTTTATATATATAAAACTGATTTTTAGAGAGGGAGCAGGAGAGAGAGAAACATCTACATGAGAGAGGTGAGAGCATAACGTCAGTCAGCTGCCTCCTGTTCACACCCTCCTGGAGAAAGAGCCTGCAACCCAGGCATGTTCCCTGACCAGGAATCAGACAGGCAATCCTGTGGTGCACTGGATGACGCCCAACCCACTGAACCACACTGGCCATGGCAAGTCACTCAATCTTTTGCTCCTCCCTGTCTTCACCTAGAAAATAAGATGAAAGTTCCCCACAGAATTATCAGATGATGTTTTAAGCCCTGGCCAGCATGGTTCAGTGGTTAGAGTATTGGCCTACACACTGGAGGGTCACAGGTTCAACTCCTGGTCAAGGGCACATGACTGGGTTGAAGGTTTAATTCCCCCCTCCAGTTGGGGTACATTCGGGAGGCAACCAGTTGATGTGTTTCTCACATTGATGTCTCTCCTCTCTCTAAAAATCATTGGAAAAATATCCTCACTCCTAAAGTGAGGGAAAAAAAATTAAAAATAGCCCGATCAGTGTGGCTCAATGGTTGAGCATCGACCCATGAGCCAGGAGGTCATGGTTTGATTCCCTGTTAGGACACATGCCTAGGTTGTGGGCTCAATCCCCAGTAGGAAGCATGCAGGAGGCAGCTGATCAATGATTCTCTCTAATCTTTGATGTTTCTATCTCTGTCTCCCTCTCCCTTCCTCTCTCTGAAATCAATAAAAACATATCTTTTTTTAAAAAAAGATGATGTTTTAAGACAATATGGATAAAGCTAGTAATAGTATGCCTAAAAAAGGGGGGGAGGGGAGTTCCCGTCCCTTCAGAGAGCCTGGGTTCAAGTCCCAGATAAATCCCTTACAAACCGGATGACTTTGAGTAAATTATTTAACTTCTCCGTGCCTCAGTTTACCCATCTGAAGTTGTACCTACCTCACTGGATTGTTCTGAAGATCACATGAGTGAATCAACACAAGAACACCAAGGCCTGACACATGTGGCAAGTACTAGGCAGGATCAGTTATTCTTTTTTCCTTCTAGAAGAGGCAGGCTGTCTGTGAACGGGACCTTGAGGAGAGAAGTGGAGGAGGAGAGGGCCAGGGAGAGCAAAAGTTGTCAAGACTGAGGAAGGAGCTGCAACTCTGTGTGTTTTTTTCTAGCCAGTACCAACCTCCTCAGCATTTTCTCACTCAAAAAAATACTCATTCAGTTCGGCCAGCATGGCTCATGGTTAAGTGTTGATCTCGGTTCAATTCCCAGTCAGGGCACAGGCCCGGGGTTGTGGGATCAATTCCCAGTGTGGGGCATGCAGGAGGCAGCCGATCAATGATTCTCTCTTGTCACCTTTGTTTCCATCTCTCTCTCCCTTCATCTCTAAAATCAATAAAAATATATTGGAAATATTCACTCACTTTGAATAGTAAGCTGTTCGTGTAGTTCATGGTTCAAATAAGAAAAGTTAAAGGGTAGCCCACTGGTGTGGCTCCGTGGTTGAGCATCGACCCATAAACCAGGAGATCACAGTTCAATTCCCAGTCAGGTCACATACCCGGATTGCAGGTTTGATCCCCAGTAGCAGGCATGCAGGAGCCGGATGATCAATGAGTTGGAAAAGACATTTTCAAAAGAAAAGGCTTTTAGGCCCATGAGCATGTTGAGCAAGAGCCTCTGAGACAATTTCTTAAGCAAAGATGGTCTAAGTAGATCCAATTGCCAGGCAGAGCTCATGGGCACAAAGCTGGGCACTGGGATCAAGGTGATTATTTCTGGGCCTGTGTGGCTCTAACCAGGTTCTGGGGGACCCCAGGACATGTGGGATGCCCAGTCTGGGCATAATCTTGCCCTTCAGCCCTGCCTGAGAGCCACTTTTCTTCTAGGCCCCTCCCTGATCCTGTTCAAGCTAAGGCCTGGGAAAAGGCTGCTGCCCCATGCCCCAGGGCCCCAGGTGCCCCCTCCTTTTCCTCTTCTGCTTGTTCCAACACCACCCCCACCCAACCCCCCCGTCGGTCCGTGGGAAGAATGCTGTGTCCTCTGAATGGGGGCCAAGAGTGACAGGTGGTGGCAGTCCGAGCTGCATGGCCCCTGGTGTAAGAGATCCTCTCCTCCGTCCCCGCCTCCCCTGCCTGCACCCCTGCCTCCGCCTCTGCCCACCCAGCCCAATCCCTTACAACTGCCCCAGGACGGCTCCTGGGCAGCCGCTGCAATACAGACGGCCACCAGGTTGCCCCTCTCTGCTCCAGGTACCTCTCTCCCCTCAGTCAGCTGACCCTGGCCTCTCAGCCTGATGAGAGGAGGACTACGACAGCCTGACACACCCCATGCTTCTCTCTGCAGCTAAAAAGACTTGAGTTAGACAAGCGGAAGCGTACGCCTTCCTACTTCATGGCGACAGAAAACGGAGCAGTCGAGCTGGGAATCCAGAGCTCATCAACAGGTGCCAAGCTGGGGCAGGAGGCGGAGGGAGGAGCTTGGGAAGGGGTGTTTGAATCCAGGTCTGGGCCAGTTCCTCAGTGGTAGTTCTATGCCCAAGACCTCTTTGCATGGTGCATGGGGGACTCAGAAATCCTAATTCTCTCTGGGTAGGACTGGACTGGTCAAGAGCTTACATGAATTCCTCCCCAGAGAAACTAGGAAATTGTGAACCCTCATGGACGGCACTAAATGCAGGGCAAGGAGTGACAGGACATCCAGGCCCTGCAGAGGACTGGAGCCCTCCATACAGGACTCTGAAGTCCCAGCAGCCCATCTCTAGAGACTGCCAGGAGCCCTAGAGGCTCAGTGGAACAAACATTTGCAACTCTTTGCTTAGTGGGGACCTGGGCCCAGAGCTGGTCTCTGGTGAGCCTGGCTGGGGAGAGAGGGGAAGGGGGGTGAATCCTGACTGATGTCTCACCTCCTCTACAGACAATGCACCTAAAGGTGCAGCAGCCGAAAGACACACAACTACAGAGAAAGACCCTGCCCTCCCAGACCCAAAGAAAGACCCTGGTCCCGCAGAACCAAAGATGAAACCTGCCCCCCCAGATCCAAAGCAAGATCCTGGTCCCCAAGAACCAAAGAAAGAACCTGCCCCCCCAGATCCAAA